>BLKR01001643.1:245000-264599 GCA_011170035.1 Teleogryllus occipitalis
GATTTCTGCTTTTTATTATTATTATTATTATTATTATTATTATTATTATTATTATTATTATTATTTACTTTAACCCTAAACTATGAATTAAGAAGATAACATAAATAGAAACATGAATAAAATAATTAAAACTAAGTTAATCAAATTAAAACTAATATTAAGTAAGTATTTGTAAGTAAAAACCCCACTTGTACCAAGTTATATGACTTCAATTGTCCAAATTAATCTAAAATATCTGAGAAACTGTGAAAGAATATATTTATAATAAGTTAAGCGTGTTATTGTCGGTAGATAATGAATACCTGAATATATTCTAAACACATAATACAGAGTCAGAAATAAATAAAAATTTGTGTCAAAACTGTTGGGCACAGTCTGAACAGCTTTAAATGTAATTAGAAGATACAGTCAAATTAATAAGTTAATTATTTTAAAAGTTAATTATATAGTAGTGTAAGTTTGTTCCATGTTTGTCGTCTTTTTTTATTGAATTTTCGAATAGACGCCTATCCGAATCGACTCGATTACCTTTTAGTCGGAGAGTTACAGATCTACAGAATACCTCACGAAATAAACAAAAAACAAAATTCGAGTGATTTTTTAAAACTTCTTAGGACATGATTAAAAATCAATAAGAATTTTTTCAAAAATACGCTTGCTAAAATACAATAAAATGGAGGTATTTTTCCAGATTAGAGCATTTATAAATATTAACCACCATATATTAACCAATGATTGAAAATTAAGAAATTAACCATGGGAATAATTATTGAAACACATGGATATCGAAATCATTAGAATATATTGCTTCTGATTCACCATGTTTTGAGAAAATTTATGGACAAAAACAGAAAATATGTGCGGAACATAAAGCACAGAGGATATTCGTCTTTTGTACGAACTTCAGTAACGTAACGTGGGATAAATTGTTCCGTTTTGTTTATTCATTATCTATTTACTTATTCACTAAGTATTCATTTACTTCGTTATTCGACATTTATTTCTTCGTTACTACCCACCACTGATTTTAATTGTTTATTCCTCTATATGTCTATCTATTTATCTATTTATCGGCCTATCTATCTCCCTAATCTACTGATCTATCCACCCATCTATCTGTCATGTCACTATCTATATATCTACCTATCTACCTAACTGTCTAGCTATGTACCAGTTTATCTCCATGTACTTATTAATTTGTGAAACGGTTGGGTGCTGCAGCGTGCCCACCGACCTGGAGAGCGTGGTTTTCTGCTACGGGCTGAAGGGCGACACGGGCTACCTGTGGCAGCAGCTGTGGGCCAAGTACGCGACGGCCGACGCCGCCCAGCGCGCCACCCTCGTCACCGCCCTGGGCTGCATCGACCACCGCGACACCCTCAAGGGGTGAGTCCTGCTTGCTCTCAGCGACAACCGGAGACGAGTTCTCTGACGGCGGAGGGGATGAATATTTTTTAGGAGATCGCTAGAAATACACAATCCAATTTTTGAATAATTCGATTTATTGGGAACTTTCAAATGTACGGAAATTAGAGTGATGGAGCGATTCCAGTCACTGGAGTGTTTCAAGTTAAATTCCAATTGTAGCGCATAGCGAAGTCGCTCGCCTTTTACCACTGAGCTCCGGGTTCGATTTCCGTCGATTCTCATGTGAAGTTTGTTCCAACAAAACGAGTTTGGCTGCTTCACGAGGGATAGTCCAACCCCTGTGAAGTGCCATAGACCCTACCCCTATCCTTGTTCCCTCCCAGTTCTGGCCGCTGGTTAGTGACGCAAGAGCGCGAAGTTGGAGGCGCGTAGGGGGAGATGCTACCTGGCTGTCCTCTTGACAATTGTCTGTGACGTGACGTGACGTGACATATGACAGATAAAGTGGATAACGTAACTAAAGGAGGATTACTCCAATGCGCAAAAGATAATGCAGGATTACTCCCCAGCGCAAAAAGCGCTCAACGCTCCCCAAGGGGCTTGGAAACGCGTTGCGTCAACTAGGCCGCAACAAATTTAAAAAAAAAGTTACAACGAATTTGGAATTACTAGGCATTTCAAAATAAAGAAAATTGACTTTTGGATCAGTTTGAGATAAAGAAAATTCGAATATTGTATCAATTACAATTGGGGGAGTTCGTTGGAACGAACCTTTTGCGATAGGGTGCAATTCGAATAATGAGTTAATTCAATCTACTTGAAAATTCTAGAAAAAATGAACAGGTGGAGTTGTGGAAAATTTTTAGTCGCTGACGAATTTTAGTTCTTGATGTTGAATTGAGTCGACAACGGATATTGCGATCCACTCGTCCATCTTCATGGAGGCATTGCAGTGTCTCAGACAGGGAGGTCCTGGGGTTCGAGTCCCCGACGGTGGTAGGATTTTCGACACTAGCTTTTCAGCTAGGTCGAATTCAGCCGCCGTCTGAGAATTCTAGCGACCGGCTGCTCTGATCGGTATTTTCCATGGTTTCTCCGATCAGCATCAGACTAATTCCGGAGAAATAGTCTACCAAGCGGGCCACGAACCACGCACGATGTTTCCTTCCCATTCCTCGTCCTATTCTCACCCTTTACTTACACTTACATGCTCTACGACACATACCGGAGACCGGCGGAGCTGTCCCGGCTGGGGCGGTGGCCGCTGGTGGGAGATACCTGGTTGAGGAAACCCCGCTAGCCGCCGGTAGGTCGGCGCCGGATCTCACCATTCGGTGTGGGAAGATCACCGCCACCTCCCGAGCAAAGAAATACAGTACACTTATGGTACCAATGGCCTTAGCAGATGACGCGCCCAGAATCACTAATAATCAATCAATCAATCAATCAATCAATCCACATTGATGTTCGTGCGTGTGCGCAGGTTCCTGTACAAGTCTCTGAACGAGGAGGTGCGCCGGCAGGACACCTACACCGTGTTCACGTCGGTGGCCGCCAGCGCCAAGGGCGCCGAAGTCGCCCTCGACTTCCTCACCTTCTGGGGCTATGAGAAGCTCGAAGAGTGGTAAGTACGGTTGCCAACAATGTTCATGGAAATGGGAGGGCACGCGACAATCTTCTTTTTATAAATATTTAATTTAGACTAACATTAGCTGTATTTCTTTTCTCTCCTCTTGCGATTCAAGTAAAAGATTCGTTCACAAATGCAGACGACGGTCTGACCGTCTCTTTTTATTTTAGTTGCGAGACAGAGACTATCATGTATGTGTGTGTCAGGTTATAAATATTTAATTCAGACTAACTTCAGCTGTATTTTTTTTCTCTCCTCTTGCAATTCAAGTAAAAAGATTCGTCCACAAATGCAGACGACGGTCTGACCGTCTCTTTTTATTTTAGTTGCGAGACAGAGAGACTATCATGTATGTGTTGTCAGCGTTATAAATATTTAATTTAGACTAACATTAGCTGTATTTCTTTTTCTCTCCTCTTGCGATTCAATTAAAAGATTCGTTCACAAAATGCGATGACGGTCTGACCGTCTCTTTTATTTTAGTTGCTAGACAGAGAGGCTATCATGTATGTGTGTGTCAGCGTTATAAATATTTAATTTAGACTAACATTAGCTGTATTTCTTTTTCTCTCCTCTTGCGATTCAATTAAAAAGATTCGTTCACAAAATGCAGACGACGGTCTGACCGTCTCTTTATTTTAGTTGCGAGACAGAGAGACTATCATGTATGTGTGTGTCAGCGTTATAAATATTTAATTTAGACTAACATTAGCTGTATTTCTTTTTTTCTCTCCTCTTGCGATTCAATTAAAAGATTCGTTCACAAATGCAGACGACGGTCTGACCGTCTCTTTTATTTTAGTTGCGAGACAGAGAGACTATCATGTATGTGTGTGTCAGCGTTATAAATATTTAATTCAGACTAACTTCAGCTGTATTTCTTTTTCTCTCCTCTTGCAATTCAAGTAAAAAGATTCGTCCACAAAATGCAGACGACGGTCTGACCGTCTCTTTTATTTTAGTTGCGAGACAGAGAGACTATCATGTATGTGTGTCAGCGTTATAAATATTTAATTTAGACTAACATTAGCTGTATTTCTTTTTCTCTCCCCTTGCGATTCAAGTAAAAAGATTCGTTCACAAAATGCAGATGACGGTCTGACCGTCTCTTTTATTTTTAGTTGCTAGACAGAGAGACTATCATGTATGTGTGTGTCAGCGTTATAAACATTTAATTTAGACTAACATTAGCTGTTTTTCTTTTTTCTCTCCTCTTGCGATTCAAGTAAAAAGATTCGTTCACAAAATGCAGACGACGGTCTGACCGTCTCTTTTATTTTAGTTGCTAGACAGAGACTATCATGTATGTGTGTGTCAACGTTATAAATATTTAATTTAGACTAACATTGCTGTATTTCTTTTTCTCTCCTCTTGCGATTCAAGTAAGAAAGATTCGTTCACAAAATGCAGACGACGGTCTGACCGTCTCTTTTTATTTAGTTGCTAGACAGAGAGACTATCATGTATGTGTGTGTCAGCGTTATAAATATTTAATTTAGACTAACATTAGCTGTATTTCTTTTTCTCTCCTCTTGCGATTCAAGTAGAAAGATTCGTTCACAAAATGCAGACGACGGTCTGACCGTCTCTTTTTTATTTTTGATTGTTAGACAGAGAGACTATCATGTATGTGTGTCAGCGTTATAAATATTTAATTTAGACTAACATTAGCTGTATTTCTTTTTTCTCTCTCTTGCGATTCAAGTAGAAAGATTCGTTCACAAAATGCAGACGACGGTCTGACCGTCTCTTTTATTTTAGTTGCTAGACAGAGATACTATCATGTATGTGTGTGTCAGCGTTATAAATATTTAATTTAGACTAACATTAGCTGTATTTCTTTTTTTCTCTCCTCTTGCGATTCAATTAAAAAGATTCGTTCACAAAATGCAGACGACTGACCGTCTCTCTTTTTTATTTTAGTTGCTAGACAGAGAGGCTATCATGTATGTGTGTGTCAGCGTTATAAATATTTAATTTAGACTAACATTAGCTGTATTTCTTTTTTTCTCTCCTCTTGCGATTCAAGTAGAAAGATTCGTTCACAAAATGCAGACGACGGTCTGACCGTCTCTTTTTATTTTAGTTGTTAGACAGAGAGATTATCATGTATGTGTGTGTCAGCGTTATAAATATTTAATTTAGACTAACATTAGCTGTATTTCTTTTTTCTCTCCTCTTGCGATTCAAGTAGAAAGATTCGTTCACAAAATGCAGACGACGGTCTGACCGTCTCTTTTTATTTTAGTTGTTAGACAGAGAGACTATCATGTATGTGTGTGTCAGCGTTATAAATATTTAATTTAGACTAACATTAGCTGTATTTCTTTTTTCTCTCCTCTTGCGATTCAATTAAAAAGATTCGTTCACAAAATGCAGACGACGGTCTGACCGTCTCTTTATTTTAGTTGCTAGACAGAGAGACTATCATGTATGTGTGTCAGCGTTATAAATATTTAATTTAGACTAACATTAGCTGTATTTCTTTTTCTCTCCTCTTGCGATTCAATTAAAAGATTCGTTCACAAAATGCAGACGACGGTCTGACCGTCTCTTTTTATTTTAGTTGCTAGACAGAGAGGCTATCATGTATGTGTGTGTCAGCGTTATAAATATTTAATTTAGACTAACATTAGCTGTATTTCTTTTTCTCTCCTCTTGCGATTCAAGTAGAAAGATTCGTTCACAAATGCAGACGACGGTCTGACCGTCTCTTTTATTTTAGTTGCTAGACAGAGAGACTATCATGTATGTGTGTGTCAGCGTTATAAATATTTAATTTAGACTAACATTAGCTGTATTTCTTTTTCTCTCCTCTTGCGATTCAAGGAGAAAGATTCGTTCACAAAATGCAGACGACGGTCTGACCGTCTCTTTATTTTAGTTGCTAGACAGAGAGACTATCATGTATGTGTGTGTCAGCGTTATAAATATTTAATTTAGACTAACATTAGCTGTATTTCTTTTTTCTCTCCTCTTGCGATTCGATAAAAAGATGCGTTCACAAAATGCAGACGACGGTCTGATCGTCTCTTTTTTATTTTAGTTGCTAGACAGAGAGACTATCATGTATGTGTGTGTCAGCGTTATAAATATTTAATTTAGACTAACATTAGCTGTATTTCTTTTTTCTCTCCTCTTGCGATTCAAGTAAAAAGATTCGTTCACAAAATGCAGACGACGGTCTGACCGTCTCTTTTTTATTTTAGTTGCGAGACAGAGATACTATCATGTATGCGTGTGTCAGTGTTCAGAAGAAGGTTACACGTTTTTCTATGATCTAAATTAGTTAATTAAACAATTAACGTTAATTAAACTATAAACGATACAATGTAGATGTTAGTCAAGTGATAAAATAAATGACAACAAATGTTAAAAAAACTTAAGAGAGGGCATTTAAAATATAAAGGAGGACAGGATGACACTTGACGTCAAAGGAGAACATTTGGACTAAGAACGCTAATTTCGCTACACTCCTTTCGTCATATAGCAGAGAAAGAAGGTATAACTCTGGCGGCGAAACAGACGATTCGAACTGTGTTCAGAGGCGTCTTTAGGCTTGAGGATCTTTTACATGCAGTAAGTGTAGTAAATCTACGAAGTATGACATTCGGCTTTACGTCTCTTCCAAAGAATTTTTTTGCCCTTACAAATCTACGACTTCGCTTGGCTTTGAACCTCGAACGTGGGTATATCAATACGGTACACTAACCATTACACCAACAAATCCGCCGTGAGTGTCGCGCAGTCACCTGTAGGTACGTCAGTTTCGCTGTTTCATTAGGGATACTTCTTTTTCCGAAGAAGTTTTCTCCTTCAAGTTAATTTCCTACACTGTCTCCAGGAGTTTGGTCCAGGAGTTTTTACAGAAAGTCCTTCAGAGCTAACATTTCGAGGCCTTATCGTTATCAAGGCTCATGTACCTTTGAAGCATAGAATGCATAATATAATGTATAGAGCATTGGTCCATAATAAGAAGGTCCTGTTAAAGAGGAGAATCAATATTTAAAATATTTTTTGTTTAGTTTTTTAATATTGATTCCTCTCTTTGACACGATATATGAATTATATTGTGAATTTATACTTCAAATGTACTTGAAGCTTAGTAATGAGAGCAAATAAGGGCTCGAAACGTTGACTGTGATAGACTTAGTATATCAATAAATCTCAAAAGGAAAAAAAAACTGACTGCCTTTAAAAAAATCCTACACCCTCATTCTAAATCAAAGTTTTCTTCTTCCTCACGCCGAGCTGATGGTGGGGTCGCTTGCAACGAGAATTTCGTCCGTCGGGTCGCGCTATTTTTCTTTGCTGGCGGATTAAGCTTGTGATTTTGTAAGAGCAATATTTTACACGTACTTATCATTTCGTGGCGCAGCTGACATTTAGACGTCCGAAGGCAACGTTCAAATCACCTGTATTAAATCTTTTGTCGCTCAACACATTGTTGTTCTCCGTATCTGTATTTTCGGATCAAAGAGCGATGTTTTTTAAGTCGCTGACGAGATCGATTATGTGCGAACAAGGCAAAAATGAGAGCATCGTATTAGAATCTAGAAGCTCTAATCCAGTGTGTCATGGTTGCAGGTATGGCGTAGTGCGAAACGCAATGACGACGGTCATCTCAGGTCTGTCCAACCGCCTCACCACGCAGGACCAGAAGGACCAGGTGAGGAGCTCAGCAGAGCATCGTCCTCATCATTGTCATCATCATATTCATCATCATAAATCAGCTGCAATCACCTAAGCCTACTTTGCATCTGAAATAGACTGAAGGCCTACTCTGATGTTGAGGATTCTCTTGTCAGCAATAAATTAATTTCGATACGGCTGTTTGGTAATGCCAGATACTGGCGCGACCTACAGCAGGCTTATCGCCACAATGCAATCAGAGCAAAACATGAGTTAGATTATCCTGTCGATTGAATACCGTAGTCTGTGGCCTTATAGTATTACGGGGTCAGGGTAGCCTCCTACCAAAATATGTCACTATGAATCAACGTGACGGGATTAATGAGTGGATAACACAAACACAAAGAACTCCAGATCTCTTCGGCTTCTCAGGCTTACAATCTGATCTGTGATGTAGACGAAAATAGATGATGATGATTACGATGGAGATGATAATTATGATGAGACTATGTGTATCCATGCGATCAGTCCTTTGTATCATTCTATTGTATTTTATTTGACTGAGGATGAATGCTAGTTGCAAGTTAATCAAAGATAATATCTATTTTAAATATTTCCTCGAGTTACCTCGATGACACGAGATTTTTGCAATTCGCTCCCGCTCTGTCAGCGAAAATAAACAAAGCTGAGAATCTCAATTTCGAACTAAATTCTCAAATTAATTTGAGTTCTTAGTCGAAGAAGTATATTCAGAAAAGAACGCGATTCTTTTCATTCATTTGGTTCTTTTCATTCCATTCATTTCATTGCATTCCATTCATTGCATTTCAAACCATTCATTTCATTTTATTTCAGTCCATTCCATTCGTTTCATTCCGTTTCATTCGTTTCATCCATTTCATCCATTTCATCCATTTCGTCCATTTCGTCCATTTCGTCCATTTCGTCCATTTCGTCCATTTCGTCCATTTCGTCCATTTCGTCCATTTCGTTCATTTTGTTCATTTCGTTCATTTTGTTCATTTCGTTCACTTTATCGTTTCACTTCATTTCATAGCCTATATTTCATTCCCCCTATGCCCTGCAGCTGGAGGTGGCCGTGGAGCCGTACAAGAACCGCCACCAGGGCCACCTGAAGACGGTGCAGAACAACATCGAGTGGCTGCGCGACCACCAGTTGCCGGTGCTCGACAACCTGGAGGAGGCTCAGGAGTACCGGTGGAGCAGCGGAGGGCCCGCGCCCGTCGCCGCCGCCTCCGCCCTCGTGCTGCTCGCCGCCGCCGCGTTGGCGCTGCTCCGCTAGCCCCACCCCCCTGCTTCACTTCCCCCCCACCCCCAGGGCACGGCAAGCACACTGCGGCACTGCACGTGAGAACCCCGACACTGACATTCAAGGTTGGCAGTTACGCAAAAAGGTGATTTTTTCTATGAGTTTTAGGCTTCTTACGCAGAGATTTGTGACAAATTTATTTACTTTTCGAGGAAAAGGAAATGTTTAATATTAATAATTAATAATGAGTGAGTTAGGAAAGAGTGAATACCATTTTTTATCTGCAATATATTTTCTTGAACGTGGTTTCATTAAAAATCTACGACATAATAGAGAAATATTACGACAGCCACAACGGAAGAAACTGTTAAAGGTACTTTTAAAAGTGCAACAGGAATTTCTATTAAACTGATACACTGCAGCGATTTCAAAGACACATGAGAAGCTGTGAATTCAACATCAACTCTCACCAAAAATAACTTTTGGTGCAAATTTATAGTAAAAATGCAAGCAGTTTTTTGTGCTTTAAAATCGATATTACTTATTCTGAGTGTTACAAAGTCAAGGTAATTACTTGCAAAAAAAAATTATTTCCGAATGTTTATTGTAAGATTCAGGATTTGGTTTTATTAGAACTACAGAAAAAAATATTTACCTGGCACTAACTACTTCAGTACCGCTACAGTTCTAAAATACGACGCTCTTAAACAGCTTCATACTTGTGTAATAAAACGAATTCAATCTCTTAACCACCTCCGAATTCAAATTGTATACAGTTTTATTCATGAAAACCCAATTTCATAAAAAGAAATTGAGCTTAAATACAGAAGTGCCTGGCGAGATATTTCCAACTTCACCACATTCTTATTAATAAAAAATAACTCATTAGGAATGTCATCCTATCAGCGGTTCCTTAGAGCTCAACTTGTTCTCATGTTCTTTGTCAATTCCTCAATTTTATTATAAGTGTCACTTTTAGTTGTAGTCCTTATTTAAGTGTGAAATGTAAAGAGAAGTTCTCTTTCAAGTTTGCAAAATGAAGTTTAGAAACATTTTCCGATTTCTTGCTTGTATAGTTTTAATTGATCGATGCTTTAAAGTTCTTAATGTTTTACTCAATACTTGGATTACTCTAAGGTTGATTTTCTAAAAAAAACAACAAACAAACAAAACAAAGAGAGATACAAAACACATGTATTTCGCTGCATAAAACTCGTCAAATCGTAAATTTCCCTGAGAGTAAATCATCATTTGCAAAGTTTTTACAAGCCCGAGGTCGGGAAACTTCGGTAAATGGTAGTGTATTTTTGAATATTTTATTTTCTTCCTGCTCGGCATTTCTACATTTTAGTGGTTGGTACATTTCTGTATTAGTTCAGGAAGGAGGTTCAATGAAAACACTTGATTTTGAAGTCACTTTCTCATTATAAATATTTTAAATTTGATTTTCATAATCCTTTTCAGAATTGTCACTAGAGTACAAGTATTTTGTAAAACACATTTATTGATGTGCTTAAATAATAGATAACATTTTATAACTTTTATAAAAAGTGGTTGTATTTAATTGTTATTTTCTCTCATTTACTTCATTACTGGGTTCGTTGTTCGCTGATACATTACATTCCAGGTTTAAAATACTATGTAAACTGTATCTTGTAAAGAAGTTGTATAATTAAAGAAAATAATAAATTAAATATTGTTGTTGATATACAGCGAACATACGGTGTATAAATTTTCACATATCATCCTATTTGATTGACATTATTGATTTTGTGTCCGCATATTTTCACAGAAATGTATGACAGGAGAGTTCAGAAGGAAAAATATTGCAATGTCAATTTTGTAGGGGGAAAATTAGACTAACATTGTATCGTCAAAATCACAAAAAGAAAAATACGTTTACTTCGTCTCTAGGACGTAGATAGTACGAATACTCTTAGCAGAATTTAGAAGAAATCTTTTTAAAAAAAAATGTAAAGTAACAACTTACGAAGTTGCTAGGTTATCCCCCTGAATGTTAGAGACTCACCTGAAACAAAGAAGAAAGAACAATTAACTCTATGCCAAGAAACGCTCTTTACACTTTCGTCCACTGTCTTTTGTCTTCACTAATTAGTAGTCAATGACGGGTCAGTAGTCAATAGTCACTAGTCAGTAGTCAATGTTCTTGTTGTAACTATAGATATGAGAACGGTTTCAGTATAAACATATCTGAAAATCAAAGCTTACACATAGGAGACTCATGCAATACATCTTTGTAGGCTTCTCTCTACTGAGACATACCATACTTTGAGTGAAGGAACCACTACTGAGGTAGGTCTATATCTATACATACCCTCTTCCTGCTGAGGAGCGCCTGAAATAGCTCATTGGCAACATTATAGTCATCTTTACAGCGACTCTAACATTGATGTTCCATGGTTCAAATTTCCGACGTTGGCGGATTTTTCACAATGGTTTCATACCAGCTAGGATGAATTCAACAAGTGTCCGGAGGAGCCGACTCAATCGCTCAGTTGCTCTGATCGGTAGTTTTCCGTGGTTTCTCCGATCAGCACCTGACGAATGTCGGAGTAGTAGCCACGGACAACGCGCAAACTTTCCTTCCTCTTCCGTGTTTCCTCATTTCCTTTTAGACACACACACACACGCACGCACTCTCCCTCTCTCACTCCCCCTCTCTCTCTCCCACTCACTCACTCACTCGCTCACACTCTCACACACACACACACACACACACACACACACACACACACACACACACACATGACACTTCTACATATATCGGGAGGCAAGTCGTAAGCTTAAGAGCTTGTCCCGGAAGGGTCAGTGACCCACTGAGGGAGATTCTTGGAGGGGAAACCCAAGCCACTGCGCAGTTCAGCGTTGGAACTTACCACCCTGCGCGGGAGGAACATCACCAACTTCCCGGCAAAAAATAATCATTACGCCAGGGTATTATTCATAGGAATATTGACGATTGCAGGCGAACTGCCCGGAAATATGGCTCGGATTTTTCGCAAAATATTGCGATCTCCCGAAAGACGCAACTTTTTAAATAAAAGTGAAAATATAAACGTTTCTGGACAAACCGTACCACGGGTTGAGGCAACCTGTCAAAATGTACTGAAACGGCAAAAAATGTCTCGTTTGTGTCTTATGGAATACAGAACACAACTCGTGAGCGCTTCGGAGCACTAAAATCTGTTTTTAAGTCTCTCGGATGCATCGTTTCTGAGTTGTGGGCGATGCAAAGTGTGTGTGTGTATAATATGTAAATACGATAATTACGTAAACAATAATATGAGAAAGTCTGTGCTGTTGTACACCACATGTGCATTATAGATAAACTGAAAGTAAATTATTACTACTTTCTTTAAAACATATACAAAGACTTAATTGATGGTTTTCGCTTGTGCATTGGACAGTTGAGTTCTTTGAAACGTCAATACCATAGGTTGTAGAGAGTTATAGCAAACAAATCATTGTATCCTCGTTTTAGTAAAGTTGTTTCGTTCGTTCTTTAAAGTTTATTTTGTCAGAATGTTTCATGGTGTGTTTGGAATTATTAGTACCAATGGAGTTGTTCAAAAAATAACTAGCGCCTTGAAAACAATGTTTTGCAGCAAAGTTAATTCTAAAGCTAACATTCATTACATTGGCAAATATGTCAATATTATAAATAATTAGAAAAATATTTCGTAAATCTAGGAGGGTTAGAGGTATTAGACTTTCAATCTAATCCTCCATAAAGATCTGTCCTGTCCCCCCTTCCCCAAGACATAGTACTCGTATTGTCGAGTATTAATGGGAGATAAAATATGTACTAACTTGAGATAGTGAGATAATTCGGCTATCTCTGTCGAGTCATCTCTTATCGCCAATGTCTCCCCCATGACTCTCTGGTCAGATAAATCGAACGAGGACATTTAGAAGTAGTATTCAGAACATGTGTACCAAAAGTTACGTTCGATCTTTACGACAACGAGACATAAATAGATTGCATGATCAACTGTGGTGTAAGAAGTTTCCACTTTGGACCCGATAAGACGGGAGAAGAGGATTCACTGAGTTGAGCGACAACGATAATAATCAAGTGCTCCTAACAATAGAATTCCCATCCAGGTGAGATATTTTCCGAGAACGAAGAATCAATTCTCGCAGCTGACGGGCTATTGTGAGTGAATCATTCGAATATATCACCGAATTGGGCTTAAGATTTCCATCATGGGTGTATAGCGTACTTAATGAAACTAAAAGTGCTGCAACAGAACAAATGCACTCATATTATTGGAAACGGTTACATTACCAATACTCGTTTACTCGTGTTAATGACAACATAATACTAGCGCACAGGTGCGATAACTCTCGCATGTATCGACCCTCTTCCCCTTTTTTCTTTTCCATATTAAGCCTGTAATATATCTTTTTCTAGACCCTCTTATCTTCCGTCCATTCTATATGTCTCCTTGTAATTGAGACATCAATGTCAATGTCAACCATTCAATGTAAACTATTCTTATTTTACCCTTTTTACTCCTAATCCAATCGCGTAGAATATCAATTGATCGATTTTTCGTGTTTCCGGACCCATCAACTGCTTTGGTCATTACTTCCGTAAGTGTAGTGCATGTTTTTTATCCGGAGATAGCGGTTATCTTCCCTCGATGGATGGCGAGATTCGGCGCCGACCTACCGTCGGCTAGTGGGGTTTCCCCCTAACCAGGACTCTCCCACCAGCGGGGCACCGCCCCAGCCGGGACAAGCTCTAAGCTCCCGACCGGTCTCCCGGAATATGTGGTAGTGTAGTGCATGTTAGTGTAAGTGTGTGTGTGTAAGGGGAGAGGATAGGACAAGGAAAAAGGAAAGATCGCGCGCGGTCCGTGGCCCGTTTGGTAGGGTACTGCTTCAGAATTCGCCTGGTGTTGATCGGAGAAAACACGGAAAACTACCAATCAGAGCAGGCGGCCGCTAGCACCTCCAGACAGCGACTGAATTCGCCTAGATTACAAGCTAGAGTCGAAAATCCTGCCGCCGTCAGGACTCGAACCTAGGACCTCCCGGTCGGATGCGCTGCAGTGCCATCAGTTGATGCACTGAGCTACCACTCTCAGTACGTAGAATATAAAGTAATTAGTTTTATTTCACATACAGTTGCTGATTCTACAGGATCGTGCAGAGGTCAGGTAGAATCGAGAAGCGTCGAACCAGCAAAAATGTTCAAGAGGAAACTCATCTTGTATATTACAGTACGAATAACTTTTCTTTGAGGTCTTTGGCCTCAAAATTATAGTTTTTAATGCTCTAGAACGCTTCGTTTAGTAGTTATTTAACAATATAGATTTAAAACGGAGTGCTTCGAGTTGCATTTGACATGAATGTTTAAATGCGTTTTTAAACAAATCATTCATATTTTTAAAGTCAAAGTGCAATTCACCACGTCCCCGAGAAATTCTCTTTCTTTAGACACCTCATTTATAAAGATCGGTTGCATGTGAGAGCTGCAAAAGGTATCTACACTACTGAAATAACATGGGAGACAATTGCATAATATTGTCGATCCTGCTAACACTTCAGTCATCTCTTAAAAATTTCCGGACCATATGCGGCGTTACAAAAACACATGACTTCATTTTTTTGAAAATGTATATTTACTATAGTTCCTGTACAATGGCTTAGGGAGGAAAACTGGAATTTTCCCATTATGAACTCAAATATTGTCGTAAAATTGGTGTTTATGGTTGTCTTGGCTGTAACAACGCACACACGTCGGGACTAAGGTCTATTAGTGCTATACCAAAGACGGTTCACTTTGATATCACGCAAAATCGGGAAGTGTGTTCGAAAGGATGGATGTAAGTATGTGTCACACATAACTCTATTCGATTAGACGTTTTCGAGTTGCAACATGTAATTGCGTCAGAAATGAGATCCAGTTGTGCCGTTGCGGAGATGTATGTATGTATTTACTTACGCACGACACTTTTTTTACAACGTAAGGCATACCAGCGGCGTCCCGGCCTTGCGGCCATTGATGGAGGGGTACGTGTGGTTAGCACATAGCGACCCTTATGCCGTATCTCTGGTCTTCTTAACCTGAAACGTGAGCATTCTCATCGCCACAGCAACGGATTCTGGGACATAGCAAGGAGAGAACACAGCTAATTTTTTGCCCCAACCGGGAATCAAACCCGGGGATTGCGCGCGTACGAAGCGAGCATGCTAACCAACGAGCCACCGAGGGCTACATTGCAGAGATAAATTAAGATATTTTAATTTTGGGGGGTGCTTTACACGAAGCATTTGTGGCATTTTCGAATCTTTCCCAACAATTGGCTGCAATTTTTTCTTTAGATGTTTTGCTCGAACAGAAGATTGCGCATTTATAAACATGGTATACTTTTAGTTATCATTAAAACCTGTGAAATTTGGAAAATAGCAAAACATCAAATTTATTTTCAAACTTGTAGTTCACCTCTAATATTAAAGCCAAAGATCTCTTTCTCAATGCAATGTATGCAATTTTAGATCTTTAAATGATGACATACACTTTTTAGAAACATATGTAGTTGTTGAATAATAACCAGGAATAATAAATGGAGGGAAAGTTTTGAAATGCCGTGCGTTTCCATTAGTATTGTTTTATGGCAGCCATGCTAGATGGAGATTGAGAGGAATGTGTGGCAAAGATTGATTGATTGATTTTTTCGTGTTTGCGGGTCCGTCAACTGCTCTGGTCATTAGTCCTGTTAGTGTAGTGCGTGTTTTTTTCGGGAGATGGCGGTGATCTTCCCCCGCTGAATGGCGAAATCCGGCGCCGACCTACCGTCGGCTAGTGGGGTTTCCCCCTAACCAGGACTCTCCCACCAGCGAGGCACCGCCCCAGCCGGGAATCTAAGCTCCCGATCGGTCTCTCGCAATATGTGGTAGTGTTGTGCATGTTAGTGTAAGTATGTGTGTAACGGGAGAGGGTAGGACAAGGAAGAGGAAGGAAAGATCGCGCGCGGTCCGTGGTCCGTTTGGTACGGTACTGCTCCGGCATTGGCCTGGTGTTGATGGGAGAAACCACGGAAAACTACCGATCAGAGCAGCCGGCCGCTAGAATTCTCCTACAAACAGCGACTGAATTCGACCAAGCTATCTAGATAGAATAAAAGTCGTTCCACTGTCAGGACTCGAATCTAGGACCTCCCGGTCAGAGACGCTGTAGTGACATCACTGATGACGAGGGGAAAATGTTGGTAGAGTGGTGGACGAAAATCGAAAATTTTGGTCCAATGACGTGTACAACCTCCCCTTAGGTACTATACTTCAGCGTCTGGGACAATGATTCACATGTCGGTCAGGTTTTTCATCCAGTTTCCCTGATCCTTCAAGTGAATGCTCAGATGGCCCCTTGTTTTGCTTCTGAACGTAAATATAACTTCACTATCTGTGCACTTACAGTCCTGTGGGTAATATATTTATTCAAACCATCGTTCTCCATGTTCTCACGACCAAAATTCCTCCACGATTCATTCACAAAAAGGGATAGTAGCAGAAAGATATAGCTGATTTCCCTTTACAAATAGTTTTAATTGCATTGAAGCGATTTTTTTCTATCAATTCTTACCAAAATTTTCATTTCATCTGTGTTCAGAATTCAATTTGTATATGGGTTAGGGTACGGTCCCAGAATTTCAGAGAACGTATACAGAATACACTTCTCCTCATAGTACGACACACAGTTTTAAACTATTTTTGACGTTAAATAAATAAACAAATAAATAAATGCGATGGGAACTATCTTAACGTCGAAATTTCTGTGACGGGGAAAAGGTAAGAGTTTTCAAAAGAAACATTAATTTCTTCCCCAAGCCTCCTTGGCCGCTTGTCTTGTAACTAGTGGTGCTAAAACAGCACGTTCTGTCTTTCAAGCAAAATTACGAGAAAAGTACTCAAATTTCCCATGACCTTAATTCAAAATCTATCTTTAAGGAACAGATTTTATTAAGAGAAAAACTATCTTTAATATTTTATTTGTAGCAAGACTCCGGAAAAATCTGAACTTTTGCAATTTTCGACAAATCAGGATTTTTACCGAAAACGAGATCTGCGCCGTTTTCTTAAACATCCTTTACACTATTCAAAAATATTTAATCAAAAACGATGATTTTTTTAATTTGGAAAATGTCCCAAGGGTTTCATGTAAAGTACCCCCCAAAATTAAAATAATGTTTTGCCATATTTCGATTTTTCGGTATGACGGACCCACAATACATGGATTCTGGTTGCATCATTTAGAGGATTTTTTCTAAATTTAGCAACTGAATTTAACCACTGCTTCGCTACCAGAACCCTGAAATAAGAGTTTTTCTGCCGAAAATACGCCTTTTTTTGCGGAGCATTACATAACTTTCTCTCTACTCCGAAGAAAGTAAAAAAAGAAGTAAAAGTCATATTAGTAAATACCACAAAATGATTGGAAGATTTTTGCAACAAATTAAAAATTGGTACTTCAAAGTTCTCCAGACGCGTTAGCTGATTCCCTAATCTACGTTGATTTTAGTAAGTGGATTACAATTCCTAAAGGAACAACTCTGCAATGTTTCAACTCTTCGGGACATGTTTCACTTACAAATCCCACATTTCCTAGACTGATTGGTATTCTGAAATTTCGGCAAAAATTAGCCAAATTTAATCGCCGCCTTTAATATTGAAGCACAAGAAAGCAAATTGAAGTTAGGCAACAAATGGAAGAATTAAAGCATTTCCTTTCTTTGTAATGAAACACAATGGGTTTTAGTTGAAAATAGAATTTGTGTGCTCTACCAAAACAAATTTTGCAATTTTTGCTTTAAATGAAAAGCAGGGGGCAGATGTGGAACAGCTTGATATTTTTAACAGTTTTCCCAATAAACATTAAATTTTAATTAAATCATAAAATTAATATAATGAATGTTTATCATTTGTTCATTAGTTTGTTCCCCGACTTACAATCGATCGTAGTTTCCTCAAATGGTGCACGTGATTTTTGGATGTGAAGTTACACGAAGTTATAGGGTGATGTTGGAAAATCTTATATAAGACTTTTTTCTACTTTTGTTTAAATAGCAGGAAGGGGAGCCGATATGAAGCCTATTACAAAATTTTACACTTCAATATGTCTGAAAAATCACGATTTGTTATCCGCTTACCGGTTCATTTGCGTCAATTATATTTTACTGAAACCTATGCTTCTGAGGCTATGCTTCAAGGACAGTTGAAAAGCACAGAACGTAATGCTTGGCCTAATGTAAACTGATATGTTGAAACCAAAATTATTTTAATTTATCCTGAAATTCCAGGTAACTATGGGACAAAAGTAATTAGGGTTGGAAGACAATGGAAATATTTAATAGTCTTGAGTGTACAAAACAGTCACTTGATGGGCAGTCACTCAGTGGATTTCTCTTGTTACTGTCAAATTTTGGTTTTCATTGGTTGTATTAAAAATGCAGAAAAATATTATCGTAATAGTGCACTATTAAAACGAATTAAAGGAACTCATCAAATGAAAAAGGCCATTCTTAAGAAGGAACGGCTGTCATTGGCAATAGAAACAAATGATTTGTTGCTGAACATAGCGTATGATGCACTTACTCAAACAATGATATTTCTTGTTCACATAAATTTTATTTCATCGCGTACTACTTAGGTAGTAGAGAAAAGTATTGTAATTCTTCAGAAAAAAACTGTGTTTTTCAACACAAAAACTGATTTGATGGGTCCTGATAATAAAAAGGGGATATTTCTTATTTTTATGAGAAGATGGTATTACGTAAAGCATTGAACTACTAATGGATTGAAATAATAACTTCAAAATAATCCAGTTGTCTTTGTAAAAACGTTTTTTATGTAATCCTGTAAGCACGCTGATAAAACGCACGCGGAGTATTCGCACGTAAATTACAAATGAACGGATTTTGATCAACAAAGTTGATTGAGGTCGCTAATGACCAAGAAATTAAAAAGTAACCTAAAATAAATAAATAAATAAATAAATAAATAATACTGATTACTATCACATGAAGAAGTTGATACAACCACCTAATGAGTGGTACTTCGAAAGGGTCGAAGATGTTGAAAGGAACTCACTCTCAATCGATATTTGGTAACAATTCATTAATGAATAAAATTTCGTAGGGAGTTCTACCTATTTAATTTATCAGTATCTTTTCTAACGAAGACCTACTTCTCAAGGACGAGTACAGGGCAAATAAGATCTGTCCTCTGTGTAATATCTTTCCCAGATATATTATCAAAACGAAAACAGTCATGACAGGAGTAAGAGAGAAATCTGATATATAAAATAGGGAATATTCCCCTTCAGGATAGCTGCTTCGTGAATTTATTTATATACTTTTATTAGCTATAGGACAGCCTTAAGTTAAAAGTTTTACAAATAATACTTAAGAAAAAAACTATTTTATAACATACATGTCTGTCATCTCACGAGAATATGAACATTGACTCGTCATACGAAATCCGGAAGGAATTGCGATTTAGCATAAATATATTTACATGATTAATATATAGTTTGACTAACAGTTCATCATGTTTTAATATATATAACATATTTTCATTTTTATTCTTGACATCTGAATGCCATTACAGAAACACTTGCATTAATGTTAGTAAAACATAGGAAACAAATTTCAATAACATTCCCGATGTAGCC
>BLKR01001644.1:0-264460 GCA_011170035.1 Teleogryllus occipitalis
CCGCTCCACGTCATGCCTAACTATTCATCGCCGCTCTACCTCATACTTAACTATTCATCGCCGCTCTACCTCATACTTAAGTATTCATCGCCGCTCTACCTCATACTTAACTATTCATCGCCGCTCTACCTCATACTTAACTATTCATCGCCGCTCTACCTCATACTTAACTATTCATCGCCGCTCTACCTCATACTTAACTATTCATCGCCGCTCTACCTCATACTTAACTATTCATCGCCTCTCTACCTCATACTTAACTATGCATCGCCTCTCTACCTCATACTTAACTATTCATCGCCTCTCTACCTCATACTTAACTATTCATCGCCGCTCTACCTCATACTTAACTATTCATCCCCGCCCCACTCCCTGCCGTCCTGTGTCATCTCGCCATTTTCCTCTTCCCTTATCCCGTCCCCGCGTCGCACTTCGCCAACCCTGTCCTGTTGGTCACCCTTCGGGTTGCCCTTCACCGCGTTTAGCTTTATCCGCGCCACCCCTCCCCGAGTAGCCATTAGAAATCCAATCCTATCAGCCGCACACACCGATCATCGAGATTAAAGTGCTCCAAATGAAGTGACGAGCGGTGTGGGTTGATCCTAGGTTTTCACGGCTGTCGCCGGACGCATTAATCTCTAAAGTCCTGAACAGATCGTGGTTTTAATTAAAAGGAATGATTTGCTCCGTTACTGCCGTAAATCAATATTGGCCAATCAGGTATACGGGCACAGGATAAATCAATCTGTAATCCAAAATAATGAATTATTTGTGGATCAATCATCAGCGAGAATTGAACCAGGTAGATTGAACCCACTCCAATTCATCTCCAATTTATGGCCTAATTTATTGCGTAGGATTTTAGCTACGTTTGCATGTATAGAAAGGAAGAAAGCCTCAACACCATAACCTTCCCCGATCAGTCGACAGATTTTAAATCTCTGGAGTGTAAAACTCTACTGATTAGCGTCCACCACTCAAATGGATGCTAATCAGTGGTAGTTAAACTTGAGAGTTACTACGTACGTACATGAGCTTTTTCGTATTAGATACGGCTCTGAACGTACACTGTGATTAGTGGGATCTCCGAAGTGAGGCTTTCGTATTCACTCAAACGTGCACGTTAATGTGATGACGATTTGTGACATTTGAAAATATTGCTGCTGATTAAGTCGTAAAAATGAGAAACTGTTCATAACTTTCGTTCATTCTGTAAAGCGGCAGAAAAAAATGTTCATGTTGATCGCCCACAATTCACTTAATGGGAAATCTGCTACGTATGTTTTCATATTACTTGCTATGCTATAACTCACGGCACAAATGAATTCGCTACTTTCAAGTCAAGGGCGACTAGAAACAATATTAATTATCTTGCCTGTCAGGAAAAAACATCTTTGCGGTTTTAATGAACGTGAAAGTTATTACACAAAAACTTTTATAGTGCTGAACAACAAAGCTTTTGACTCATTAACGTAATTATGCTAACGGGGATGTATTGTAACGCCTTGTGTTCATTCATGATTCCCCCCCCCCCAGCCAACAAGTTTTAAAACTTTTTCTCCGCGTTTATACGAAACAATTTCCACGTATTTATCACATAAAATCCAAAGATGTATTGCATTTAAAAACATACATTTCTTATTACAGTGAAACAAACCTGTTTCGCCGATTCGGTGGCCGAGATCGCTAAGTCAATAGTGTCGTAGCGATCTCGGACCGACCTCGACCGGTCGCGGGTTCGAGTCCCGCCTCGGGCATGGTTGTATTTGTGTATGTCCTTTCACCCCTTGGCATCACTATACCGTTTCATCTTTATAGTTACCATACCGTTAACTCCAATAGTGGTCGCTAATGACCTAGATATTGATGCGACCTAAAATTTAAAAAAAAAAGTGTTTAAATAATATTGTGTTTATTGGGGGTAATAAACTGATTCTTGACTGACACGACAAAAGTCGTGCAGAGCTGTAGAACCAGATAAAGAAACCCGAGTAGAAATGTGCAGTGGCAGGCAATCGCCCCGGCAGTCGCTGCTCTTCAGGAGCCGCGTGTTCGCGTGGGCCGAGACCCTGGAGAAAGGGATCGGGGAGAGGTGGCTGGGGACGAGCAGTGGGCGCGACGGGCATCGAACGAGGGCGCCCCGCCCATTAGCATACCCGCCGCTCGCGACACGGCGCGGAGCACAGTGGGCCCAACCGCCAACGAAAGCACACGAAGGAGGACTCCCATTTACCCCAAGGATGGAACGTTCGCATCCTCACGAATCCATTACATGCTTGTAATCCTACAAATTTAAATTTATTTATTCTCCCCACTGAATGAGCGGCGGGGTGCACAGAGGGTCCTACTATCAATCATTTCCCATTGGTTGGTTGGTTGGTTGATTAGTGATTCCGGGCGCGTCAACAGCTGAGGTCATAAGTCACGGAAATGTAGTGCATGTTTTTCCTCGGGAGATGGTGATCTTCCACCGCTGGATGGCGAGATCCGGTGCCGACCTTCCGTCGGCTAGTGGGGTTTCCCCCCAACCAGGACTCTCCCACCAGTAGGGCACCGCCTCAGCCGGGCCAAGCTCTAAGCTCCCGACCGGTCCCCCGGAATATGTGGTAGTGTAGTGAATGTTAGTTTAAGTGTGTGTACAAGGGGAGAGGATAGGACAAGGAAGAGGAAGGAACGATAGCGCGTGGTTCGTGGCCCGTATGATAGAGTACTGCTCCGGCATTCACCTGGTGTTGATCGGAGAAATCACGGAAAACTACCGATCAGAGCAGCCGGCCGCTAGAATTCTCCTCCAGACAGCGACTGAATTCGACCTAGCTGAAGATCTAGTGTCGAAAATCCTGCCGTCAGGACTCGAACCGAGGACCTCCCGGTCAGAGGCGCTGCAGTGACATCAGTTGATGCACTGAGCTACCGCTCCCGGTCCCACGCCCCGATCGCAAGGTGAAAACAATCATGCCTTACGTGGAATTTGAACCTGTACAATTCGAAGAATATTTTTTCGCGGCAGTGTAAGCTGATCTGGACTTTTCTATTTTACTCTTGGCGCATTAATGCTTGTAGTGTAGCAAAAAGGCTCAGACATACTGCACATTCAGTAGAAATCAGCAGCTAAGAATCACACGTACTATATTTTGTTTACATAAATAAGTAGTGAATTTACTCAGGCATGATGAAACGGAACTATATATTTCTTGGTATTTTGTCCTACTCTTATTCAACGCACGCCGGCCAATCAATATTATTCCCTGCTGCAACTTATTTAGCGACACCTTCCCTGGAAATATATTTTCCGAAACGTAGGCAAGCAACCATGTTGTAAATTATTTTTATTTCTACAGACGAATCCCCGTTAATCTGCCTTCAACAATTGTAAAAGATTGTTAACAGCAATTCAAACTTCAAAATTCGTTTAAATCATTTGCATAATATCAGCCTTAATCTCTTTTCCTTGTAAGTCCACGATATATTCCGTAACACGCAAAAATATCCATGGTTAAAAAAGTCAAGAGAAATGCCCAAGTTAGGAAAATTTTACATCGGCCGCCTTAGTTGCACATGGACTTAAATCTCGCGAGAATAGTGGACGTGTGCTTAACTAGTCATAACAGCCGGCCCAAAAATCCTCCCACCCACCCCCCTCCTCAGGGGCAGCCAAGGGGATCATGGGACTGCCTTGAAAATGCCCAAGAACATTAAGAAAATAAGTAATTAAATAATTCTTGCGTTTTGGTCAAAATTTTACGTGTTGAAAATATTAAAATATGCCCAAACGCAAGGACTGTCCTATCTTTAATGAATAATAATGGCAAAGATCATTGAATATTGTACATTCAAAAACATGAATTTATTTTATAACTCAATTAAATGTTTAAAAAGTCTGTTTTAAATGTTTTCGAATTTAACGCCAAATTTCTGGAAAACAGAATATACAGCACGGTTAAAAAGACATACAAAAATATATTTTACGTGTTTTATTTTCAAAGTGTTTAATAAATTAAATTAAACAAACTCAATTATAAATTAAGTAATTATCACCACAAATACATTCAACTAAAAAACTTGTTTAAAGATGAAACACAGGCTGTCTGTTAATAAGTTTTTTTCTTAATAAAAGTTCCAAAAATTACTTTTAATAGACAGTCAAAAATCCATTTATTAAAATAAAACGATTTTTACATTACAATGGTATCTTGAAACAAAACAAAATGGATTTGTTTCAAGATACCATTGTAATGTAAAAATCATTTTGTTTTAATAAATGGATTTGTGATTGTCTAAAAAAAGTAATTATTGGAACTTTTATTAAGTAAAAGATTTGTTTCTTTTGTTTTTAATGCTAACTTCAAATACTTTCTGACGAGCCCCTGATTCCAGGTGGGTTTGAATGCGGTCATCTGAGAGCACGTGCTGTTCCCAGCTACCCACCTCCGCCTGCCAACAAAAGGCGCGCCCCTCGCTGGAAGTAGCAAGTTCAAAGCATCTGCTGCCCGTCGCGAGGGATTTCTGGCTGCGCGGCGACGCCGGGCGTCGGTTGAACGACGGCGCTTCGGCGCTAACAAGGGTTGGCTCCCCGGGCGGCGCGGCGCGGCCAAACGGGTTGCTTTTACGACCGAGGGGCGGGGGGAGGCTGAGGGTGCGGCCGCGGCAGGCCATTGTTCGCAGGCGGATTCCGCACGCGGCGCTGTGGTGCGGCGTCACTAGCGTCGACATGCTTGATGCAGCTCCGCCGCCACCGCTGCCACGCGACGCAGAAAGCTGCATGCTGGGCCGAAATGGGACACGGAGGCGAGCGCAACTACGGCAATGTGGCAGTTCTGAGAATTCATGGTAGTGGTGGTGGTGGTGGTGGTGGTGGTGGTGGTGGTGGTGGTGGTGGTGGTGGTGGTGGTGGTGGTGGTGGTGGTGGTGGTGGTGGTGGGAGGGTGGTGATACGATAAATAATACATGTTGTATAGAGGCTCCACAAAAGCTCATCGCCGCAGTTGATTCTATGTAATAGCAAGCTCTGATGAGAGAGAAAAGTTCAGAAACGTCAACGAACTAATTGATTTAGCAATTCACGAACTCCTAATAATATATTCCAAAAGAATTAAAGCAATATAAGCATTAATGGGTGCTCTAACTGAATTACAGTATTGGTTCTGACCCGAAAATTAATTAGCATCTATTAACTATTTGAAATATGGAAATTCAAAAAGATTCATTTTATTTTCAATGCGAGATGACAATTTGAACAAAATAAAACCTGTTCTATTTTATTTGTTTAAGAATGAATATCAACATAAATTAATATACAAGGTATTTTTTAAATAACTTAATATTAAAATGTATGTACTAGCTGAATAAATTATTCAATGCATTAGTCACCCGACTGAGAATCGAATCCGGGTCCACTAGTTAATTGGTTCACGCCCAGCTGCTTTCATCACCAAGCTACCGAGACAACCGATGCTTTGATAACGAATCCTGTGCCCCAGTGGTGACTGGAGTCGCAGTGTGGTGATCATAGTAATCGTCACAGGCCACGAATGGCGAACTGTGGCTGAACCTTCATTATCAGGGGGCAAAGACAGGAAAGTGGCTCCACGGAAAATGGAAAATCTGGATAAACGAAATAGTTATATTAGCTTTTTAAAAGATAAATTGAGAACAAGTGCATAAAAATAATGTACATTGCAATTTATAATGTATAAATTAAGTAGTTCCCGTCAAATTAATAGACATGGAAGTAAGAACTAATTGCAACTTTATTTCCAGATTTTTTAAATTTCGTATTTAAATTCGAATGTTTTCGCTTCATTTCTCGTGATAAATTTAAAGCAGATTCAAAAATAAATTTATCAAATAAATTACATTGCCTTTTAGACACATCTGATTTATATAAAAAATGTATTTATCTGAACATTTTCATTTTTGAAAGAGGCCCGGGATAACTAGATTTCGGGATAAAGGAGATTTCACTGTAGTTGGTTTCTGATACTAAATTAAGACACTCACAATTTGACAATAGCCATATTTCGAAGAATTTCAACTGTATGGCCACCAACCCCAATGGGAGTGCCATGAGACACAAACGTGGCGCAACACAGATCCTCAACAGTGTCGGAAACACTGCCCACTTTTTAAAACGCTGTTTAGAGATGTTTGTGGTTAACGTTTAAACGGAACCATAAATCTTCCGGTAAAACACGAGACATTGGAATACTCTATTCTGAATTGGTGCAACTGTTACCTTCATATTATTCTTTACACGGTACCATGCTTTAAAAATCTGCATTGTGGATATTTAAAGTTGTGCATTCAGCTGTGGAATTGGCATTTATGGCAGCAATAAACAAACTCTTTCTTTCCGGTTGTAGAAACGTGTCCTACATTTTCCGACTGACAACTTAAGAAATAACAAATATAAGCAACAGAATGCAGGAGGCAATAAAGCTCTCACCCACTTTACAGCAAATTGTAAAATGAACACTTCCGCGGAGACGCTGGGTTCCATTCCTACTTCATTGCAGTCGAGGTGAATTGAGAATGTTCCTACAAGAAATTACTGTTCTCTGGAGTACGTACGTATTTTCTTCACCTCTTTTCCACCTCTAAGTGCCTACAGACGTCCCCTCTCTCGCATAGAACTTCCCTACATTTCTTTTTAATTTTACGTCAAAAGCAGTGAGTGATGTGCTTTGGAGAGAAATGGATTCTGTGCAGGTTTTCAAAATTATGTGATCCGTACCCTAAGCCATATTCTACTTGAATTTTGAATACAGAAGGAAAATGAGCGTTTTTTGCACGGATTGTTAACAAACATTTTCACTCCAATGTAATAAAATCTACTTTCAAGGATAAATCGGCAATTAATTTGGGCTCTTATCCCTCATCATGCCCTTCATCGAGAAATAATATTTCCTGCAATATCATGAAGAACGATAATTTGAATAACTATATTTCCCACTGAATTCTAGAAGAAATGCACAGATAAGGAAGTTACATTTATGTTCAGAAGCAAAACAAGGGGCCATCTCAGCATTTGCTCAAAGTATCAGGGAAACTGGAAGAAAAACCTGATCGAGATGGGGGATGGATGATACTTCAGTTGCAGACACCTTTGTACCTATCAGTCTCCCCTTCCATCGCGCCGACGGGGATTATGAACTCATTTTCAGAGAAAGTTCCTTAAGTTTCCAGCTCGACCAAAGTATCGCTCATCAATGGGAAAACCTTCTGAACAATTTATAGTCTTATCTTTAATTGTTGCGTTGATCTTTGTTCGACAATTGTTTAATTGTGCGTGAAATCTCACGGTGTTTAGTGAACGCACCTGTGCTTTCTTCTCAGATTCCCAAGAATGTTGGACTACGACTTCGCGGAGTTGGACCATCCACACTAGAGTCCAGATTGGGCTCCCAGCGACGGGTACCACTTATCAAAACCGAAGAAAAAACTTCAGGGAAGAAAATTTTCAGATGAGTTAGAGGTGAAAAATGCAGTATTTTACCATTTTGCGAACAAAAATTTCGAGTATTTTTCACAGTCTTAGAAATGTTAATATGAGAAAAGTGGGTTGTAGAAAAGGATTATTAAGTTGAAAAATAGCATTTTTTTCTTGGTACAAAGAATTGAAGTTGATGATGGTATTTAGTGAGTACAGATACTTATGGAATCTACCTCGCAGGTCAATGTATATACAGTTGGACAAGTGAAGCTCGAGAGTCCATTGCGCTTAGTTCTTTAGACACAGAGACAGAGAGGCAGAGAGATGCTACACCTGTATGGTGCTGAAGCTGAGACCTACGTTGGGTATCTGGTCTCATTTCTCCCCCCCCCCCGTCACACAACTTACCCGGGAAGGAAAAGGAAATAAGGGGAGGATTTGTGTCCAAAGATGATACATGGCAAACGAATAACATTTTGCAGACAACTGATTTTAAAACATCGTGAAAATCTGCTCATTTTTTTGGTTCAATTTTGAGCTCTCTGTGAAAATCGGTCTTGTTTCCAAGAAAAAATTGTAATAATTACTTTCATTAAATATCTACTATTGAAGTGTTTGGTTTTACATTATCAATCATTGGAGGAAGAGTACAACTTGCACGGAAGAATTGTGTGGTAGGCACGGAGAGAAAGCAGTGAAGATCGAATTACAAAGTTCTGAAGAGAAAATTAAAATAAAACTCACAATTATTACAAATGCACTAATCTCTTGACGGACCTTCAAAAAAATCATCTTGATTTGTATCTGTACTGAAACTTTAGAGCAGTGGTTTTTAAGCTGGTATGGCTTGTCGTTCGGGTTTGTAAAGGGAAGCATAGTGACATACCTCTATTATAGAAGCAATGCAAACTATATTTGGACTTTAAACACAAGGAAGCTACTGTATATACTACTTCAGTTTTCAACAACAAACCTTCATGAACAAGGATTTTCAAATTTCGTTCACTCTTCGTGAGATAATTTTTTCAGTGGTTGAAGAATTATGGAAATTTTATCTGTAACTCCTCCCTGAATTGAACTACTGTACAAAAGTAAACTATCCTACACTTCACATAAAAATTTAAAAAAATGTTATTCATACAATCTCAAAGTTTATTGTGATCATATTTTTTTATTAAATTATTGTCGCGGCACAGCCAAGTAATTTCGCGGTACATTGCTATGCCGAGCCTCATCCTTTAAGAATCACTACTTCATGGTATGAAACAGCGATATAGTTGAAGTCTTTTTCCTTTTTCCCAAGTTTTATCACTTGAAGACGCATGCTTTCTTTGCACATGCATATTTTCTATCCCAGTTCTAGTTAGGTCACGGCTGGATCTGTATCTTCCTTTGTCTATTGTCTCTTGCGCCAAGGACTGATGTACAGAACAGTAAGTACACAACATATGCGAGAGATAGTAATTCATTCTGTCAGAAATGAATCTTTACAAACATTTCGTACACATCACATACAGTCCAAAAGGTATGGTTTCGAGTATTCGTACCTCATTATCTCGTGGAATTCTTAAAATGTAATGAACCTATATTCAGAGATGAAAATTAAATAATGCAGGAAGAAGTGACGTTAGTAATTCTATTTAGGTACACATTTTCCTTTCCATGACTTCCTCGTGAAAACACTATAAAATACTAGTTCTTCAATCAAAATCCCTACACAGTATTTGAGTAATTCCTTGAGAGCGCAGATGTACAGATATGTGGTTTCCGCCACTCACGGCTAGACCATTTGCAGAACTCCAATCGAGACATACGAAGTGTCATTCGACGCGTCTTAGTCTCCTGATGGGGAACTGATAATTTTTTTTCGGATTCGGCCAGAAGATTCAAAGAAATTTCCAAAATGTGTTTTTGCGTGTTTTGGCGCTGCGTCTTTAGTGAGTATGTCGAGAATTAAACCAACGCCACCTAAATAGATCTATGTAGGTGACGTTTATTAAACCCCAGTACCCCGTGATTATTTTCAGTCTACGGCAGCAGAATTTTCTTCCACGAGGTTGGCATCCTGATTGTTTACAAACCAGCCACATGAAATGAAAATCGCGCGGCAGAATTTGTAAGATACGAATTATTTCATGGGTAATTTCTATAATAAATTTGCAAATTGCCTTGGAACATTGAATTTTAAGAATATGAACTAAATAAGAAGAAAACCAGAAATGTAAGTGCAATATTAGAGAAAATACATTTCTTAAGAGAGCAAAGATCGACTTTCAATTTAATGTGACTTATAACTTATTCACCTTATTCGCATAAACATACGAAATAGTAACCTTTTAATGCTCATATATATTTGCCTACAGCACACAAATCAGACTGAGTTTGTTGATTCTTAAAATTTAAAAAAATATGGGGACAAAAATCTGGATGTGTTAAGCAACTCAGGGTAATCCAATGTAGTTGTAGAAGCTTTTGCGTCAGAATTTTCCGAACTAATTGAGAATGATCTTATATTATAAATCGAGAATAATTGCAGAAGAACAGGTTACAGGTGATTATTTATGTTCATATTAGAAAACAAAACGTAAAAATACAGATATGCTAAATTCTAAATATTTCACATTATAATCCGTATCGAAGACCAGAAATCCCGGAGTCAGCCACACTGTTACCGGATATTCCGAGATAATTCGAATAGCCAGACAAAAGAATAAAACGAAATACAGTACCCAGCTGGAAAATAAGAACAACACGCCTTTTATTGGCAGCCATTCAAAGCGGGAACCGTTATATCGCGGGCAGGAGACCCTGGTTCGAGGACCGGACACCCCGTCTCCCTCTCTCCTGCCCCCTAGCTCCATCTCTATCGTCCTCATTCTTCCGTCACCACTCATCCGTCTCCTTTGGAGAGGGCAACAGTGAAGCGATTTTTCCAAAACGCCGGTTACAGAAGTGAAATACCGATACTTATAAATAATCGATACACCGTCGTCGTAGAATAATATTGACAGGGAATATCTGTTTCCATATATTGAATTACACCCATTATTGTTTTAATAAATATCATTTCAAAAATACCCACTCCAAATTTCGAACGTCCATATTTAAACATTAGAATACACAATATCAATGCACCTTGGATTTTTTTTTAGTAACAATGATTTCATAAATATTTCGGTTTGTCAGACGCGCGTGTAGTTATTTTAAGTTTGCTTTTTAAAGACAATTCTTGGATGTACCGTTTATTAAACATGTTTCCTCTTTTCGTAGTTGTCGTATTTAAAATAGGTAGGTGGGAACCCCTTTATATTTTATACAATATAATTGGCATACTGGTTTTCGCCTTGTACTTCAATAACCTCTGCGAACTGAACTTTACCTTACGGAAATATGAAGAGCAAACATTGAAAAGTTGACATGTCCTTTGGCAGATATTTTGTTCTTTTGATGTTTTTACCTACAAATTTATTTCCAGAAAAAATGAAATGTCTTACAATACATTAAGTAGTTCTAAGACAGTGTTGAAAAGCGTAAAATGTGTGCTATATTTCTCATTTTTATCGAAGAGTGAAGAGGACGTGTTTTCCATATTATGGTAAAACGATATTTTAAATTTCAGCCTGGTCTGCGGTCTCTTCTATCCGCGAGCCGGTCACCTTGTCACCGTCACTGTCTCTGTCGCCGTGGTCGGACCGACGCGGCGGCGGCGGCAGCGGCAGCGCGACGCCGAAAGCGGGGCCGCCCGGGAACCGGTTCGGCGGCGGCGGCGGCGACGCGTGCACTGTTGGGTGCTGTGCGTACGGTGGCGCATTCCGAGTGCGTCCGAGGCCTAAGCGCTTGCTCGGCCCTCGCGATGGACCCTCGCACCCACTCACTCCGGCAATGCGCGCTCTCCCGACACTCCCACCGCGCGGGCCGCCGAAGCAACGACACGATCTCAGAGAGACAAGCTTTTGGTGGTCCGAAAATGAGGTGTTGGCACGTTCGAACTCGCTTTTCTCACGCAAATTAATACGTTTTCAAATCAGACTTCTAGATAACTGTCTACGAGCAAAGTTACATCATTCATTTTGCATGTTCGCTTATCTTTATTGGACACCACCAGACATTTAAGAGTCTGACAGATTCATGCCATTTAGGAGCGGCACTGAATTACATGTTCAGAACCTTAGCAAAACTACAAGAAATCGATTTTCGAGTTAAGACACCAGAGGCCACCTTCATTTCTCTTTCTTCGTGTGTAAAAGAAGCGGAAGAATGCTATCTAAACGCCTTGAGAACTGATAAGAGCGGTTGTCAAGTCGTTTAAATTTACAGTTTTGTGTACCTTTGAAACGCTACTTTCTACGAACGAATTTCAGACATCACCATACAGTTTTCAACAGACGTTGTAGCCGCAACCTCGCGAAAGGGACATTTATCTTCCTATCCAGACTGAGAAAAACTGCTCAATAGGTGACATAAAATCCTGCTTCTTTCGCGCAGTCAGGTAAAAAGTGAGAGAACTGATTTTATAACCGATCACCGCCACGTGAAAAATGTGACAACTATATTTTTCAGAAGGGCCAAGCATACCTTCAGGTGCCACTCGTAAGCCTGGCCTGCCATAACTCTAAAGGCCCATTCACAATGCAAACATAAGCATAAGCATGGCGTTAACATAAAAGTTAGGACTACGTCTACAAGTGGACTCATTCACAATGCGTTCGCATAAGCATAACACACAAGACGTTAACGTAAGAGCTTGCAAGCTTCAAGCTTCTGTGCTTATGCTTATGTCAGACATAAGGAATGAGCCAATCACAGTTCGTTAACTCAAAATCGAGTATCGAAGTCGATAGGTGAACTATTCGTGTCGATTCGAGTGCTGCGTCTCATAGCCAATAGAAACTCTTATTTGGCCTGTGTTTATGTTCGACATTGTGAATACGCCAACTCTTCGCTTGTGTTAATGTCTATGTCTATGTGTTATGCTTATGTTTGTGATTGCATTGTGAATGGGCCTTAAAGCTGTCACCGCCATGCCGTTTTGTTCCCCATTGGGAGGGCAAGGCTCATACTTGCAGTTGCGTACGTTTGCCGCACTTAAGAAGAAATCATGTGATTTGCTTTCCATGTTTATCTTCTAGCGACAAGAGGACTCCAGAATGAAAATGAAATAATGTCATATGGAGGTTTGATTGCCTAGTCTTCATTTCGTACAAGTCGCAATCACCATGTCACCACTCCTAAGATACTGTTCAATGAATTTGAAGAATGAATCCCTATAATCGATCTTGATACGATCATGTATTCTTAACAATCTCGCTGTTATGGTCTGTTAAGGCCAGAAGACCACCTTTTTAACAGGTTCTAAAACAGTTCATCCAAAGATTGTGGAATTTGTGATGTTTTCTTCCGTCAGCCACATTAGCCGAGTGTCAGCTGTTAATATCGCGAAAGGTCAGTTCAGTGTGTGTACTTACTGGTTAGGGACAGTTCTCCCAAGTGAATTACATTGATCTGGTACACAAATAACTATTGAAAGATTTGATAGAAATCATGTTGAAAAGCGATTTAGGCATAAAATGTATGTAAACGAACAAGCCGAATACCGAATTTCAAAAAGCCCGCCGTTGTTTACTTTCATTACGCTTTTAATTAAACTAGCAATAGCCTAAATTTTAATCATATAATTATGTAAGAAAATATTTTTTAAAGGAAATTGTGAACTGTACTTTTCTTGTAATCTGTCTTCTTAAATAATATATTAATTTCATGCGAACATTCTCCAGTTGGCAGAATGACAAATACAACAGGGAACACCACAGCTGCAGGACACGTAGCCAACATTTGTAAAATGCGAATCATATATACCACAAGCTACATACCGACCACGCCCTTTCATTTGGTTTGGCATCAATGAGAGAGAAAAAAAAGAAGAGAAAAAAAACCCTCACATGACTGAACATACCATTCACTCAAATATTTAATACACATGCCTATTTCATGTACTCCTGTTTTTCTCTTCCTAAATTATACTCGCCCCCCCCTCGATTGATTCATTGCTAATGATACCGGGCGCGTTAGCCGCTAAGGTCATTATTCCTGCAAGTGTTGCGCATGTTTTCCCTTGGAAGTTGACTATGATCTTCCCCCACTGGATGGCTAGATTCAGTGCCGACCTTCCGTCCGCTAGCAAGGTGTTTCCCGCACCAGCGGGGCACCGCCGCAGCCGAGTGAAGTTCTATGTTCCCGACAGATCTCCCGGCATTGTGGTAGTGTAGTGCATGTTAGTGTAAGTGTGTGTATGGGCTGAGGATGGGACAAGGAAGAGGAAGGAAAGATGGCGCGCGGTCCGTGGCCCGTTTGTTAGGGTACTGCTCCGGTATTCTCCTTGATCGGAGAAACCACGGAAAACTACCGATCAGAGCAGCCGGCCGCTAGAATTCCCTCCAGACAGCGACTAAATTCGTCCTGACAAGCTAGTGTCGAAAATCGTGCCGCCGTCGGGACTGGAACCGAGGACCTCCCGGTCAGAGGCGCTGCAGGGACATCAGCTAATACCCTGAGCCCCCTTTCGAGAAGCACCGCTATAGACGCTCCGTGAACGCGTGGCCGCGGGCGGAACGAGGGCTGTGTGGCGCCTGTGGCCCTGAGTGGCAGGTGCGGCGGACGCATGACGCGGCGCAAGGACGAACTGCGAGGCCCGGCGTGCAGCAGCACCTGTGCGCCGCGGGGAGGGGCTCGGAAATGAAGCTTCCGTTTGCCACTAGCCAATTACACGCCGGGGTTTTCTCTTTCGTTTACGAGATTTCTGATTAGTTCTCGTAAACCGTGCTGACCTGTACGATCAATACATAGAGTTCGCGAGCTTCATGATTTGAAATTCGAATTCTATAAGACTTTCAAACATGAATACATAATAATTAGTAATTGAAGATAAAAACGACATTTCGTGATCTACGGATAGAGTAGGAAAGAGAGGAAATGAATGGTCACGGTCGTCTCAGTCGTAATTGGGGCTGTAGGTTACACCCAGAGACCCGACAAATCATCTTAGTATCCTAGGCTTTGATGTAGGTCTAGCATATCAACTGTAAAAGACGTCATTAAGGGCCGTGCTCACATCCTGCGTAGGTACTATCTTTAGCATTTCTAGTTCCTTACGTAAACCGCCAATCCAAGACTAGTCCACGCATAAAACTTGGGGAGAGCCTAATATTATTACTACTATTATTAATAATAACAACAACTGTTGTTTTCAGAGGTTGGTTTGCAAAACTTTTTCTATGGTCCTTGCATTGCTCATACAAAAATTTGGAGAACTCCGTTCCCTTTTTGAATATTTGTCTGTATTAGTTGAAAAGAAAATCACTAAGTTACTCAGTATGTTTTAGGTCGGTAGTACGCCAAAACCCCCATAAATTTTAGATGGTACTCAGTTGAGACAACGCCTGGGAACCCTGACGTAGACAATACCAAGTACGGAAGCGTGAGCAAAATTGCTAGACCGCAACCGAATCTTCGTAGAGCGGAGCTGCTAGATTTGAGTTCCGATGGCGAGGACGGATTTTCGACGCTAGCTATGCACCTACGTCAATGTCGCCGCCTCAATGAGGATTATGGAGGACAACTGCTTCCTCAGTCGTTTCCGTAGTTTCCTCCTATTCATTCCAGATGCCTGAGCAGCAAAATGAAAGACGGGCCACGAAGCAGGCGGTATCCTTCCTTACCCCATCTTCAAGGCTGGGCAATGGGCTTGATCCTCCATTCCCTCATGAACCACCCTTATATTCTCTAAATACTCCGGTAATATCATATCCCCCTTCGGGTAAGAATTCCAGAAGGCAATTTATTTATTATTTACTTCGTTGCGTTTAGGAGCTCTTAAACGGTTAAGGTTATTGAAGCACATGACTAATGAGATACGATAATGATGAGATATTAATGGCGGAGAAATTATGAATAGGGATCGGATTTTTTAGGTAATACAAAATGCAAAAATATGCCAAAATATGCAGTAAAAACTTAACAAATATGCGAAAATATGCAGTGAAAATGATGAACATTAAGTAAAAACACTACCCTCATGACGTACCACAAGAAATATAAATTATTTTTGGATTTAATTCCATCATGAGATGTTGCGGAAACAAATTTACTAAAATGTCTCTTTATCTACATAAAGTAAAAAAAAAAATACAACGGCTTAAAATAACTTTTATTATTTATATTAACAAACACAAACATTTCAAGATTCTCTTGATTAAATTATGACGGTAATTTGTAAGGAAGTTTTTGTGATTTCAAAATGAACATTCTACATCCACGCTAGTGATAGATGCAAATTTAAAGCAGCTCAAAACCAATGTTCGAAGGATACGATTTGAGTGGGCTCCTCTTAATTCTAAACACAAAACGAAGGTGATTGAATGCGTTTCATTACTCAATTCTGCGATTACCTTTAGCTGGGTAATCGTTCCCTTATCACACAGAAAATTGTGTTCAAGGAAACTTAAAAAAAAATAAAGAAATAAAGAAATGAATTCAAGAGAAGTCGTAATCTAAGTGATCATTGATTGATCTGAGTGATCACAGATTGATCATATAAATGAAATAAAAAGAGTTATTATGTATGACGTCGGGGTCCCTTTCAAAATTTTCAGGGGACGGCCCCCTACCCCCCCCTATGCGCACACCTAAGGTATTAAATGTTCGTGAAATCGTATGGTATTTACTCGCGAAGAGAAGTGACGTTTCCAAGAACGTTATTATAGTATGTGCAAATCAAAAGTATATTAGAGAATAGCAATATGAAGACATTTTGAAGTAAATTTTACATACAAAATCAAAAATATCGAATACTAGATTTCGATAGACCATAGATCTTCAGAACACACGAGATTCCAATATTGTAAGGTCCCATTAATACAGATAAGTCTATCTGCTGTGCGCATTATTACAGTCCTCTGTGATCTTTTTCTTTCCCAGCATTTAATGTCGATAAACATAATGATCTGAAGGAATAACAACTGGTTTGTCTTCCACGACACCCACTGATGAACCCACTCATGCCTTTTGCGGATCCACTACCCACTAGGAATTGCGTAGTAAGACAATGGTTCGACCTTCCATATCCACGAGGCTTAATATCATCCTTTATGCAGATTTACATGCTACTTTCCTACTATGAATACTACTTAAACCACTTTTCATCTTCACTTTACATTTACCTGCAACCTTAATTCTGATAATCTAGTTCTAACGAATACACATTTATATCCTCTCGACGTTCGAGTATAAAACGTATACGAACAAAATGCTCAATAAATAGTTAGCTGTGATTATTGTACGACGTTTGTCATACATGTCAATATTCACTTCAAAACATCGCACCTTTTGTTTCTGCTGCCTGCCCTCGTCCCAAGTTCACCTCGGCACCAATAGTCCATTATATAAAAAGGAGCACGGATGTACTGCCACGAATGAAAACTGGAAGCAACGCTGTGGGAAGGCGTCTGTTTTGCGAGGTCAACAAAGCCGAGTCCTTGAAGGAACGCGCAGGCAATTACAGTCGTGTGTGACAATATAGTAATAGTGTGTCTTGCTTGGAGGCAAATTCTTTGCACTAACACGACCCCACCGCACAAACACAATTATCAGCAGACCGTTAATTACACAAGCAATCTGAACAGGCAAAATAATATTGATCTCTAACAGGTTGGAGGAAATGACTGCGTCTTGACGAAGAAGCTGTTTATTGCTTTGAAAGTACAGGTTCGTTAGCTTCCTTCCAAAAGTACTCGTGCAAATATTTTCTTTAGTAATAATTTGTTTTGGAGAGAACATTACAACATACTTGATTAAGTACATGAAAAGATATACTGTAGAATTTTTGTTATAGCTCTTCATAACTCTGATTTTTCTTCTTTATAAGAAAGAGTGCATTTTTATATTATCTTCTCTGTGTGATTTAATCAGAGTAAAAATAGATTTAGAATAATCATTGATTTAGATTTACATTTAGTCTTTATAGTATATTGGGGAAATAAAATGCTTTGTATTGCGCGTAGGAATAATTTGTGGTTGTGAAGTTATATTAGTGTATATTTATAAAACGGTGCCATATTTTTATTAATATTTCGTTATAAAACATTACGCAATTACCAAGAGCTGTGTTTACATGAATTTTTTCAAAGTTTTTCGAAAATACTTGCAGTTTCTTGGAATTTCTTGGTCTTTGAATTTATTTTCGGACATTTTGAAAATACCTTTATTCTCTTAATATCTGTGGGTGTAAGCTTTTAAGAGAATGTACGATTTTCAAGAACACAAGTAGAATTTCTTCTGAACTGGGCGTGGAACTATAATAAGTATGAATTGAAGTGATATAATCGACACTGAAAACTAATTTTTACGTCAAGTTCGGACAATTCCAATTCAGATTTCATACATGGTAAAGTAATGTTTTGTTTCATAGATTAAATTTTTATGAATTTATCGACCATATATTTCCTCATTTTGGGTCAAAAAATTCCATTGCATATTCAATATGACCCCTTTTCCAAAATAAAACTGTCCTGTCCCTCTTAATATAGCTGTGTGACAATGTGAAAGATTCTCTAGTGCACAGAATGCCAAATACATGGATTAAAGGCTTACCACAGATCTCCTGAACCCACAACCATCAGGCTAGGAACGCCTTCAGGCCCTAGCTTCAGGAAACTAGTGCCCGAGTACGTATGTAATATGCCGTCTCCCTGTCGACACCACGCCAGATGCTTGGGTTCTCTGCAACGCAAATTGCCCCGCCTCGTCTCTTACGCTGTCCTTGTGCGCGTGCGGCGTGTTTGGAGAGCAACGTAGTGATTATTTAGGCGGGGTTGGCACTTGCTGTTCGTCGCCCTTGACCTCTTCACGGGGCGACCAGATGTTTCAATTCGTAACGCCAACGAGGTGATGCAGCGAACATGCTGAAAAGCGATGAACTCGACGGAACGAGAGTACGTTTGGCAAGGGTCTTCAAATACCGACGTCCTAATGTGGATACATGCGCTCACACCTACGTTTTTTTTCTGATTGTTTCATACAGGGTACGGTATAAGGTAAAGTCATTATCTCGGCACAAACATCGCACTGTCTCAAAATTTGTTATATGGTAGCATTAATGTTTGAGAGTAAAAAACAACTGAAAAACTTTAACCAGCTCAAAGATCATCATTTATTCTCAAAACAATCTTTCAGTCTTATCCTTGAAGACAATGCTATGTATTTGTACGATTCAAATTAAATTATCAATTAGAGAAGCTTCCATTAACAGTAGTTTTCACTCTCTATGTCACCTATCCAATATTTATGGAATAATTTGACAATAACTTATAATTAGGGAGGTGAAGTTCCCAAAGCTTAATTTTAACATCACGTTAACACACGATGCGAATTGACTTGGGGGTATGCCAGAATCATCTTCCCTAGGGAGTGTCGTATACCTTGCAGGAAAAGTATTAGTTAGTCCCTCATAGAGACGCAATTAATCAAATATTATGTTTATCTTTAATTGTTAACGTACTTTGAAATGTTCAACTCAAAACAAAAATAACGCTTTTACACGAGTATTTTTATTCATTCCGACTGAGCTACGGAAGCGAACACGCTTTCGTTTCACTCGGCGATTCATCACTTTATATTCTATTGTGGATTGCAAGATATGGACCATTACGCCCGCTGGCGAGCATTACGTCTACTGACAAGGCAACATAGGCAGATTGGAACAGTCAGAGGAATATGTGTGCATCAATACATCCACAGTCAGTAAAAAAAACAAACGAAAATCCTGTTTTCCTCACATCACCTGTTATTGCCATTTTTAACGTTCAGAGAAAATTGACAATTCGCTCCCTACGGCTATATTATCAACTCATTGTTTTAAGAAACGAGCCGCGAAAAACGCAGCGGTGGCAGTAATACATTCTGACATGATTACACAAAAATGTGCATCAACTTTTGAACGAATTTCCGTACAGAGAATATTGAAAGGATGCATCCTCGCTGCTATGAAAACAATGAATGTCAACGCCTCGATCAGGCGACACAAGACACAGATTATACTGCCACTCGGAAATGAATTATTCATTTCCTAGAAAAAGGAACGGGTCTGTAAAACAACACATTGTCATTCTGGAGGATCATCATATTTACAGTTTATGATTGAATTTCCAAATGTTATTACACGCGCTATCTAGATTATAAAAATTTAGGGAGTCGGTTTTGTTATTAAGTCAATAGGAACCACCTCAAGTAGGAAACGCCCCATTTGTAAACAAAGGTTGCACGCGTCTTGCGTACGCCATGGACGTCGTCGCCACCGCCTCCTCGTTCTGAAGCGACCGTCTTCCCCTCCCTCCGCCCTCCAAAACAACCTCATTGAAACCCCAATCACTCGCTACGTGCGGCGCACACGGGAAACAAAAGATGGCGACAGTAGCGCGCTGTGGCGGCCGAGAGACTCTTCCTTCCCGACGCGACGCACCGCTGCATTCAAATTAGCGACACCCAGAAATGGAGAAAGAAATTGATAATTTATATTTTCACAAGACCGATACAGCTAACTTCAATAACTGACCAGAAAATATCGATACCGAAACATTAAAAAATTAAATGAGAAAAACATTTCTTAAAAAAAATTGAATTATTAATAATACATGCAAATAAATACAACATTGAAAGTAAAATGTTATAACATATTTGATAAAACGTTATTCAACGCTAACAAATAAATGTTTGGTTTTCATTGGTGTAATCTCTACATCAATCAAAAGCAATGTTTCGTTAGAGTTTTTAAAACAACCGCAAAAGCATTTCCTGTGTTAGTCATTCCGCCGTCTGCGATTGTCTGGTTTGATATTATTTATTTTCATGCTACATTACGTTATCGGCACTTATGTTAATATTTTAAATGAGATTTTTTATTGCATTACTGTTATTTTTAATTTAAAAAATTAACTCGCTCTATTTTACATGTCACAAAATAACAACGCAGTCGAAAAATCGACGCACGATATTGTGTTTTTAATAGTGATAATTCAGATATACCGAGAGAGGTGGCTCAGGGCATCAACTGTTACTGCAGTGCCTCTGACTGGGAGGTCCTGGGGTTCGAGTCCCGACGGTGGGGATTTTCGACACTAGCTTTTCAGCTAGATCGAGTTCCGTTGCTGTCTGGAAGAGAATTCTAGCGATCGGCTGTTCTGATCGGTAGTTTTCCATGGTTTCTCCGATCAATACCAGGCGATAGTCGGAGTAGTACACTACCAAACGGGCCAAGGACCTCGCGAGATATTTCCTTCCTCTTTCTTGTCCTATCTTTACCCCTTACATATACTTGCATACACTACACTACCACACGTCAGGAGACCACTCGGGAGCTTAGAGCTAGGCCCGGTTGGGGCGGTGCCCCGCTCGTGGGAGATACTTTGTTGGGAAAACCCCGCTAGCCGACAATACGTCGGCGCAGGGTTTCTCCATCCAGCGGGGAAGATCACCGCCACCTCCAGAGGAAAATCACATGCACTACACTAACGGGACCTCAGTTGACGCGTCCGCAATCACTAACCATCAACCAACCTTAATAGCGATAATACAGATGTAGACAGGTGTGGGAAATATCGCTTCAATTTCCGATATATTGTCAGGAAAATATCGATGTATATCTATTTCGACGCATGCCTCATTCAAATTCCCGGGGCGAGACGGACATGCGCCGCCGCGAGCGCCGCCCGGGCGATGCATTATGCAAAGGCAATTGGAGGGCGAGGCGCGGGCGTCGCGCGGCGAAGAGACGTCGCCGAGGCTTCGGGCCTTGCGGAACGCCAGGGCTCCAGGTTGCGACACACGCCCAAAATCTCCAGGTTTAACTACCTCTTTGGAATGATTCAAGAGGTGAATGTTAACATTACCATACGACGTCTGGGCACCTGAATATCTGATCATTTGAAAATCGGTGCGCAATAATATGTTCCGTAATAATTGGCGAGTGCGACGAGTGGTCAGCGTCAAGTCCTGTGAGTGACAGGTGTGACGTTGGGGTCAATGTTGCAATATCTTTTGTTCCTGTCCTGAGCAAGTCGGTAACCAAAAGGGAAGGTAGATAAAATCTCATGCATGCCCAACGTCAAGGACATCAGTGCCTCGTTAAAAGAAAACGAATGGTGCTACAACAGCATGCACTTTCTCGCATTATTTCTAACTTTTTTTGCAATTTTCAAGAATTCAGATTAACTAAAATGAAACTTATGCCATTTTAGCGTCCTTTACTTGATCGAAAAAATAATACAAAGAAAAAAATTCAGCAGTTTCGGAGAAAATGTCCTTATCGATTGGATTACTTTGATGCAGACTTTACATGAAAAATACCGTTTGTTTCCAAAGCAGACACTACACAAAACATACTGTTTGTTTCCACACATTGTGAAAGACTTTATTTATAGATCAATTTTTAAACTGATTACTTTAAGGGAAAATATGTCATTAACAATAATATTATGACAGAATTTCGCAATGCTTATGTTCTGCTATTTTCTAAAATACAGAGTGATCGTATTATATAATACAAGACCAGCATCTCTTTCTTATTCGTTCTTTGTTACATATGAGGAACAAATTAAAAGAAAACAATTGGAACCGCTTTTGAGAAAACCATGGTTTAAAAATTGCTTGTTTCACGCAAAATTACGAAAAAACTCCTCATATTTTCGAAAAATTGTAGGTGTCCTTATTTCAAGATTTAAACAACAGATTGAAAATTATTTCAGAATTTGAGAAACAGATTTCATTAAGGGGAAAAGTTAACAATATTGTGGTTGTAGGAATATGCCAAAAATATTTCGAACAATACGAACAAGAACATTTTGAGCAATTTTCAAAATTTCATAGAGTTCAACGAAAATGCGACCTTCGCCATTCTTTAAGCGTCTTCTGCTTCATCAGAGGGAAAAGGGAGTAATTTTTGAGAAAATTATGAAAATGTTGCTGGGGCTTCGTATAAAGCACCACCAAAAAATGAAAGCATCTATTTCACACTCCCAGAAACTTTAGCTCGTTCAGATCGATCGGGGAACATAAATTTTGGAGAAAATTTTCTAAATGGTTTATGCGGTAGCGTTGATTTTAGACACGGACGGAACGACGGACGGTCCGTCAGACGTTTTGCCATCAAGCGAATTTTCTGTATCAAGGACTCACAAAACATGGCTTCTGACTACACCACGTTTTAGAGGAAGTAATTTAATACATATTGAAATAAGATTTATTCACTTTGTCGTTACCGGGACCCGACGAGAGTTAGTCTTCGAAAAATCGCCGTTTTCCGGTTTCGATTACAATACCTTCTCTTTACGAAAAGTAAAACCATTTCTTATCCCACAGCAACATACTCATGGTCCACCTCAATATTAAGTCAGTGGTTCAAGGAGAATTCTGATGAAGGTTCAAATCCACATTGAAAGATCAGCAAGTGAATAAATTAAAATATTACATCAATACATAAAAACTTCTGTATTTCAATTGAAACAAACGACAAAATCCTCAAGATCATGGTCATAATAGTATGTTTCATTGCGATATGAATGTATTATTTTCGTTTGACTGACATTGAGTCAGTATAAGCATTGGTATAAAAACTACTTGAGCAACAGAAAATATTCTTCATTCTCAAGCATGTTTAACTGTTTTTAATTTCGATTGATAAAGTACCGGAAAGAATTATTATCCGGGCAGCTTTCCTTGAGCCTTTACTTCAGTAGATGCGAGAAAGTGTGTGCGTGCGCGTGTGTGTGTGTATGTGTGTGCGTGTGTGAGGGGTGCTTTTCGATTGCAGGATGATTATATCAGATCAGAAGCTCGTTTTCGATATAAAAAAATTTCAATTACACGGCAGCGAAAATTTCTGGTCATCAGATTTAGTCAATAACGATTTGTTGCTATCTTTTATTATTAATTCAGCTAATGGTGACATAGGACTGGGGCTCTAGAAAACTTGCACGTATACATGATTTGCACGTGGTTTCTTTTGGGCGGGAAACTAAGGCGCCGTCACGTGGATGATGCTTGAGTGGCGGCACGGAGCGGGTCAGCCAAAACAGCTGAACACCCTGCCTCCATGCTGATCAACGCAACCTTCAACTCTACTTCACGCACTCATGTTCGACCTTCCCGTTTTTCTTTTTGTGTCTGAAGACCACTTCTGGATGCACAAGCTCCTCTGAGCTCCTGTCAGCTAAAGGATTCACAAACAAGAATTTGAAAAAATACATGCATGCACATAAAACGCATCATACCTCCACACGTCGCATTTAGGTTTTCGACATTAACGAAAATCTGCATTAAAAAAAGATTTTAAGGGAGCTATTAAAATATACGAAACAATCAACTACCGTAGTTTTACCAGTAGCTCGACGATCGAAGGCAAATCAAAATACACAAGCATTTTTTTCTGGATACTTGTAAAAAATAGGACCGTATCAACTCCTTTCGAAAGTAATGCAAATTTTGAAGACTTCAGGAATCCAAGTGTCAGTTTGTCACTTCAGCATCATTTTAAGAGTGTCGTGTCTTGGTTACATGACAGACACAAGGAATAAATCTATGCAGAAGACACCATATCACCCCGCTGAACGAATTTTAAATTAAACATCAGAAATACAGAATTCGGAGCGATATTAACAAGCTGACGCCGACATTACACTGTTCGCAGTCATTTGTAAGGTATTTCTGCTAGATGGTGATTAAGAGGGAAACTAAGGTCGCATACACAACGTTTAACGGAATAGTCACGAAATAGTTCGAAGTGACAATGGTGATACGTTACAAAAAAATAGACCTCAGGAAGGTTTAAAAATAGATTAACATTTCGTTTATGTACACTTCAGGGGAAAATACATTTAAAATGCAGTGGGTTGATAATTCCCCAATGAATAGTAAACAAAACAAGTACAAGTTTATTAGTGACTGAACTGTGTACGTTCATGTTTTTATGAAATTAGTCGCACTCCAACCAATTTTTACGAATTTTCCCTGTATTTCTAACGGGATCGTTATCATTCTTCGAAACGACTGAAACAATTACTACCATCCGTTACTCGATAAGAAATAGTCAATTCCACGTATTTAGAAGTTAGAACATGCCACTAAACAGTGAATGCATTACGGAAGTGCTAGGTATTACTAAATAACTTGTATATGCATCACATTTGCAATTGCCAAATACGTCTGTAGTGCCTTCGTGGTCAAACTGTCAACAACATATGACAATCGCGCGATGACAACAAAAGAGCGCTTGTGGCGCGGCAACTCACCTGGGCCGAGGCTTGCAGGCAGGCGGCGCGCGTGCACACGGGGAACATGTGCTCGTGGGGCGTCTGCGGCCACGTGCACGCCAGCACCACGATGACGATGAGGAAGACGAGTAGCAGCGCGAGGATGACGGCGGCGACGGTGAGGCCGAAGCGGGAGAGACCGGTGCGTCGGCGCAGGCGGTCCTCGACGCGGGCGCCCAGCCGGCCGCCGCCCGCGCCCTTGTCGAAGCTGGCGCGGTTCTTGGCCACGCTGTTGGAGGCGGACAGCTTGCGCCGGCGGTCCACCTCGTCCAGGCCCTGCGCGGGGCGCCCGCCGCCGCCCCGCTCGCCGCCCTGCGGCAGGCAGGGCTGGCGTTCGGGCGTCCCCGGCACCTCCGCCCCGCCGCCTCCCGCCGCCGCCTCCTCGCGGCCCCCGTTCACCAACGACACTTCCTTCTCGCCCTTTTCCATTTTCGACGGAGAGTACGACTCGACTGCAATCAACGACGACGTCCGGCGCTTCGCTCGACAGCTCACTCAATACACATGCAACAACGCACTCACACACACCTACATTCTACTACCGCCAACGCATTAGCCGATACTACAATATTGGGTGGTGTACTCACAACGCCACATTCTCTAATAGCGTCACACAATGCACGAGCACGGCGCCCAACCGAATCAGCGTACGCACAACCGCGGGTAGTCAGTCCGACTGCGAGCACAGAGGGTGCCGCGTAGCGCGGGAGCCGAGACCGGACAGGCGACTGCGGGGACGCGCTCAGCCTCCGCCAGCTCTCCTCCACGTCTGTTCCACGCGACGGACTCGGACGTTCTGCGCGCGCAAGGCGAGGGCTTCGGCGCGCCGCCGCCAGGTGGCAGGCGCGCCCGCGCGGGCGGCGGGAAGGGTGGAGCGACCCAAGCGTTGAGGTCTCCGCCTGGCTGCGCGCCGCCGCGCACTTGTACGATGTTATGTATTGTCGGTGTAAATAAAAGAATTTCAATTGAGAATAATCTTACGCACTTTTAAAAGATTAATAAACAAATATCTCTTTTATCGTCGTAGTTTTTTTTTACGAAGAAAACATTACAATATTCTCATTACTCTCACATACTGTTATTTAATTTTGATTGTGAGTTTGATTTTTTTATTGCTTATATTTTCATAATTGTGTAATCATTAAACATTTCTTTAGTACAAGAATTATTAGGGAGAAGGAGATAATGAAAGAAGTAGGTATATTCTTGATCACTGTCAAATCCAAAATGAGCATCAGAACAGGGGGGAGGGTCATGGGGGTCACCTCCCCGCATATTTTGTAATTTTATTTTTTTATTTGAAAATAATTATTAGAGTATATAAATATCAGTGCAACAAAAGCACTATACCCCATTATCAATGTATTTGTATTTTTTAAATTTAAAGCTGACAATAAAAAAATATTATTTCAAAAATATTTATGGAGGTCTAAACGAAATCTTGAAATACATCTCACTGTTTCTTTTCTTAGAACAGCACGTGTATTTATAAAAGGCTTATGTTTTTAAAAGGTTGGCAAATACGCTTCATAAAGAATGAAGGAAATTAGTTATAGTAAGTGTTGTCTCCTGAAAAAGCACTATAATATTTTATTGTGCCAAGAGTTCTGTGTCTTGTTCTTATATTGCAACATTACTCCATCCTTCATTTCTGTTCTTTCCTTCCATTTCGCCAACTCCAGTTATAATCCTTTTTGGCAGTCTTTCAGAATTCCTCCTGACTGAATGGCTATCCCATAACAGTTTTTTCTTCTCATTTTTGATATTTAATCATCACTTAATATTCAAATGCTTTTTAATAGTCTTTGTTCTTATAGAATCAAATAGTTTAACCCCTATAGTAAATCCTTCAAAAGCTGTTTTCAACACTATTTATTCTTTCAAATTGTTCACCAAATAAGTCACCCTGACCATGACTCAAAACAGGTCTATCATTTTTATTTTTATTTATTTTATTTTTATTTTATTTATTCATTACATTCATTACATAGTAACAAAGTCTCATCATGGAAGTCATTTACTGTTCAGAATATATTTCAATGTAGTTACCTACCCAACAAGGATGGTGACAATTTGGATGGATGGCTTTTTATTCTCTTTGTCTTGATTTAGTACCCAATGTTCAGAACTGCAATGATCCTGATCTTTTGACTAAAGTCTTAAACAAGGTGCATTATTGTTTAGGTTGTAATGCCCTAACTCTAAGATTGTAGATTGAATTTGTTTACCATCTATCCAAGAATCTGCTTTATTTCTAACTTGTTTGTTCAAAATCACTCCTGATATTTTAATTCTTTTAAATTTTTAATCTTCCATAAGTTTAAGATTAAATCTTTCCATTGATCACCAATTTCCAAACGCTGCCTTCTCTGTGTTTTTATTCAATTCTCATTTCAGTCCTCTAACTCCCCAACAACTTTCATCATACCGAATGCATTGAATATGTCTTTTGCAACGACAATTTGATCTATGAACAAGTGAAACACATCAATGAATGTTTCCTTTCCCAAATTGAAATTCACTGAGCACATTTTGTCTTAAGGAAGGCTGATATAATAAATATTTATTTCAGAACAAATGAATAACTACAAGTAAATTCTTCTGAATTCATCAATAAATGTTTAGTACTGTAAGAAATAACCTTTCAAATATTACATAATCTACTGCCTGATAACAGAAGTTAAACAACACATGACATTTGAAGAAGAAAGAAAATACTTTCCAGAACCAAACAAAACCATTTCAGCATTTTGCTTTCAGAATTGTGAAAGTCGCAGTTAAAATGACAGTTGCAAATCCAGAAGTTTAGGAGAAATTACATATTTCAACTACAGTTTCAAGAATGAAGAACCTTGTTCATATCATTATGAGTGATTTACAAAAAAATAGCCATCCTCTAGATTTATATTTAAAAAATTTAATGAATATAAAATGAAGTGTTAAGTTAAAATTAAAAACAGGTCTTTCATACATACTGATCTCCTTAGCAACTAGTTGGCTTGAGTTTGTGCAAGTCAGGGTAGAGCCGTCACCATAAATACCATACAATGTACACCAAAACAGATTTTATGGCTTTGTTTATTTTACCAGCCCTTGAATCATTTCTTGTTCAAAGTTCCCACTCTTTCCTCAATACATATGTCCATGTGCTTGTGAGAGTGAAAAATCATATACTGGTTTTAAAATAAAAAAGATTTATGAATGAGCTCATGTGATGTGGGATTGGTAATCAAAATCTCTAAATTGAATTTAAAGAATTTTGATATATTGTAATATGGAGGATAGAAGTGCAATTACTACTACATATTACTATGTAGGAAATAAGCACTTTTCATGTAATGAATTCACAATTCACCAATGTATGGGTAAAAGCTTAATGTTTGGCAAACAAGTTCACTGATACATATTATGCTATTGACAGGTTGCTTAAATAGTTGTATGATTTAATGGAGCTAAGTCACTACTTGAAACTTATCACTAGAGAACAAAATTTATTGTGATAAAAAAAGCAAAATATGGACATATTCTGTGTATATATTTATTTTTTCCAAAATATGTAAGAAAAAATAGAAAATATGTAAACTAAAAATTCATTATATTGTTTAAAATTACTACGCATTTTCTTAGCACGAACATTAACAATCAGATATTTCCATGGATTCAGAGTGGCTGATAGTAAGTTCTACCTCTACAGAGGAAACAGCACTTTAGTCTTCACCACATATACGAGTTTTATTCAAAGTATAAGATTTGCATGTATATAAAATATTGTTTACGAGGATCCGGTGCTCATGTGAATAGTAGTGTCATATAGCTAGTGATGTATCCCACAGGAGAGGTAAATCAAACATCTCACCCACCCCAAATCCCACAGAATGATACGAAAATGACTTGTATAAGATATTTCACAGTTTTCAATCAAGTTACAACTGTGCTGTTTGAAACATGAGTATGCACATGGTTGAAACTTCTTCTTCTTCACAAATATCCACTCATCCTTGACTCCGAGTACATAGTTTCCAAGAAGTGGTGTGTGTATGTGTGTAAAGTTTGACAATTCATAGCAAAATATGGTGGTCGTAGAAGCGCAGTGGTATTACATTGTAAGGAAGATGATTCCAAAAGATATATTGCAAACATGCATCTGAAATGTTTTGTTTCAATGTGTAAATTTGTGAAAATGTTATGAAATATAATAACGTATAGGTGAAATATAATAATGTAATATGAAATGTAAAAGGTGAAATACATAAAAATATGTAATTATATCAAACTATGTGAAAATATATAAAATAAAAATGGTTCTAATTCATTCAGAATATCTTGTTAACTCCAAACAAATATTATTGAATGTAAGCATTTTGATTCTATAAAAATATGTTATTAGATGAAAGTCCATTCCCTACTTATCACAAATTGAAAATCATATCAGAAAATATAATTACTCATTCAACTTGCACAGCAAATATATTGTACTCAGATTTAAATATTTTATTTTTTAAACATAATTTTATTTATCAATACATTTTGTTTTTTTAAAGGATTCCTTCTTCTGGCATGCTGCAAAGTTTCATAGATTGGAAGTTAAGAAACAACTTTCTTAGAAATAAGATACACGCAAGTTGTACAATTTGATAAACAAACATAAAAAGAGCATAAATAAAAAAGGTAAATAAAAGGTAAAAATGTGTTTCAAGTTTTACAAATATTAAGAAACAAACAATAAGATCACAAATGGAAACACTTGCATAATCAGGAGTAATATTGAGTATGAAATAGAATTTGGAAAACCATCTGAAAATATTTTTTAATTAGAGATACATGATATAATGTGTCCATGGATATACAGATGTACCTAAATATAGAAATACCTGTATATAGAGATGCATTAAAAAATAGAATGAAGATTAAAAGAATTCTCATAAATTTCTATTACTAACAAACTTGAAGAACTTTGGTCTTTGGTGAAAAATGCTCGGTTAAGAAATAATAATTAAATATTTGTGGAATATAAATAAATAAGAATTTAGTGAATATTAGAAGCCTCCCGTAGCAAAAATGCAGTTTAAAAAAATCAATAATGGTTTTTCATATCGTAGCATGCTGCCTGCTCAAGAAAAGCAAAAAAATACTTTATTTATTTATTTATTTATTTTACGTCAAAAAAACAGTTAAAAACTGCGTATGACGTGCTATGGGGAAAAGTGAATTGTGTGCACATTTTCAAAAATTCTGTGATCCCTACACTAAGTCATATACTACTTAAATTTTGAATTTTTGAAAGGGAGAAAAAAAAGAAAGAAAAAACTCCCATGTAATAAAATCTATTTTCAAGGATAAACAAGCAATGAATTTTGAATTTTGATTTCATATAACACTACAATTAATTAAATAATTTAACAAAAATAATCTTCACAAATAATGCAATAACATAGAACATTGTAGATGGATACATGATACAACAGTTCTTTACATATCAAGAATATCGAAAGAAGTTGCTGCACCTTAAAGTAACATATAAATAACAAATATTTAATAATGGTGACCTCTTCCTTGGATCTTTCTGTTGTACATCATCATCTATGCATCATTTTTCCTGGGTTTCTGGGTATCTAATAACACCTCTGACACCTCTCACATGGTTAGAAGTTGCACAGTTTTCTTTCAAATTTCATTTCAAATTTGTAATATAGATTAAGTAAGGGACAAATAATTTATTATAGCTTGGTGGATTAAATCTTATATTTTGGCATGAAACTTCTATTATTTTATTCTGAAATATCTTATTAGTAGAGTCTGGAAATATGGCAAAATGACTTTTTTTTATTGTTACAATTTATGACTTCTGACAATAGGAACCATTTAATTGACTTTTGGAGTAGTTTTTTCATTTTGCCTTATTTTTGCCTATTTTAGTTTCTGATGCTTATGTTTGGCATTTTGCCTTATTTTTGTAGTTTTCTGCCATATTTGTGTATTATTCTGCCTTTTTCGTCATTATTTTGACTTTTTTCCTCCTGGCACCTATCTCTATCAAGCTGGAATCATATGTGCAAGCCAGCACAACATGAAGGCACGATTGTGTATTGTCTTTTTGTTGGTCACGGAGGCTCCAATGTCAGGTTGTGTTAAAAATCTAAAAGGAAAAGAAGATGATACCATTTTTATATTTTTTATTGATGCTAACAGACTTGTTTGCACACGAGAAACTCGTCCTATGTTTGAGTATGGCTTCAGATCCCTTTTGAGGACAGAGATCTGTACATGATATCAGTTCCTTCTCCCTTCTCAATTCCTTCTTGTTCTCTCCTACCTTCTGTCGATTAAACAAGTGCAAAGAACGAAATTTATAATTCCATTTTCAATCATAGCATTTCAAGATTCAAAAGAGAGTCCAGAATAGCATTTCGTAGAGACAGTATCATGAGTAAAATGCATAGTCATCATACCGGAGGGTCATATGCAATCAAGATTACCAAGAAAACATAGTTTCTTTCCAGTAAGTGGTAATGTAAATTTTAGTTAGAATAAAAATGTGAATCATTTTAACTATTATTTTTTTTACAATAATTACTTTTGAATAATGATTTTTCCATGTGTCCTCTGTTTTACACCATTATTTTTGCCTGAATAAATGCCTTTTTTGAGTGCCTATTTTAGTACAAATAAATGCCTTTTGCCTGCCTATTTTATGTAAAATAAATGCCTGAACTTCCGGGCTCTAGATATCATCAAACTTAAATATATAAAGTTGTTTCATCATTAGGAAATGTTAAAGAAAGTTTGTCTTGGATTATAAGATGGAACGATTCTCGTATTCTCACTAGGTGTGCAGATTCCCTTGGTAGTGGTCCCGTAAGCAACAGCTTATTTTGCTTATAGGTAAGTAAATCTGGCCCTGGTCATCAATAATATGAAAGGCTGTCAGTAGGCCGCGCCTGGAACCAAATTTGATATGCAACCTGTTTGACACTACCGTAAGTAGGATTGCGTTCATTCAGTCGTGCTCCTTGCAGGTAAGGTTACATGCAGTAGTAACGACATACCACGTCATATGGACACGGCATGATGCTACGAATATCCTCCGCCGCTTCATTTGTTTGAAATTATTTCATTAAAGTACTTTTCGATGAGCGTGGAGTTTACACTATTTCATGGCTTTTTTAAAAAATCGTCAAATTTACACTTAATTTTTACAGTTGGTTGAAATTATGCACTCACGATGTTGTTGGAATACGATGTGCTAAATTTCATTCTTTCTTATTTGAGTATTGAGGGAAACCTTACAACAATAAACTGACATTTTTTAGGAACACTAATTATTTCGTCAACATCATACCTCATTTTGGGCAATCAATTTGTTATATTACCTTTATTGTTGATATTACCTTTTTTGGAAGATTCAAAAACTGATCTTTCTAACGAGATATGTTAAAAATTATGTCCAGAAGATACTTTTTATAAAACAAGTTTGAAAACAATTTATTTTGGACAATTTACAAAAATCAAAATGTTTATAATTTTAAATTTAATTAGCAAAGAAATGGTAAAAGTTAGTAGGTTGCAACGATGCATTCAGAAACAATGTAATGTTGATATGTTTATAGCTAAGTTTCACTTTTCATGCTCAAATATTAAGGAAGCTATTCAATGTTAAAATCTGGATTTTTAAAAACCCTATCGTTTATTTGGCGCAATTGCTACAATGTAACCATTGTGTGTTATCAAAGGAAAAATTAATATTAGTTTCACTGAATAGAACGCAAAAGTTTGTACAAATAAGTTCAATTTCATTTGTTTAGCAACAATGGAAAAGGAAATATTTCATTCCGAAATTACGAAAACCTTGTAGTTGTACTATTCGTAAAACTGTGAATGGGGTGCTTATCAGAAATTGCGTGATTTTGTCTGAAATAATCATTGTAATGAGACAGCACTTGCAGAAGAAGATATTGCAGAAACAAGTTTTTTTTAGATGATGCACACCTTTGTAGAGAGATGATGAACACGCAAACACTGAACGATCTCCTTTACCAAATATTTTCAAAATCGGTGATAAAACCTAAGTTTTACCTTATCAGACAGCCGCCTAGACTTAACGGAACCCGCCAACATGGATGTCGCACTTACCATCAAGTGAAGTTTGGAAAGATAAGAGAATATTTAGGTCTGGGGTAGGCTGTCTAGCTAACAAGTGCCCGATTAAAATAATAGCAAACGCATTTTAAGAACCCCTGCTTGATATACAGAATAAATGTAACAAACTAGAGGACATGTAGGAGGGACGAAAATTATCACATTTTGTCAATTAACACGAAGTGGGATATTTCAAATAACGAAATCTATATGCATTTATCCATGTGGTAATTGTCCATTTGTAAGTGCAGTCGACTGTTACGTTCTTTCACAGTCAAGGAGATTTCATGTATCTATCATACATATCTGCATAAAAAATCCAAAATTATGGAGCTATTTCTGAGAAAATTTTGAAAATGTTCTAATATAAATCTATTTTATATAGTTATATATTTGTTAATTTAGTTATTATTGTTCTATTCTAATATAAATCCCTTCGAAACGCGGAGTCTATTTCAAGTCCCAAATTACAATAACAAAAATTACCATTATAGTTCCATGCGAATAATTACTTCGACTTCTTACTCTGTACAATACTAAGCTATCAAAATTAACCACAACTTACTCATGTCACCAGAGGTTCTTGGCTCATCACACTACGTACATATTTATTAAACAGGTCACATCCACAGACCACAGAAAACCGCATTTATTGGAGGGTTGATTACTAAACAAATCGTTCCGTCAACTAATGCTTCTAGTAATATTTACTAAACACGCAGTGAAAATAACTAAACGAATAGTTGACGGTTTATAACCACCTTTACTAAACGCTATTTAGTAAGATTAAGTAGAAACGTGAAAAGGAAGAGTTTCTTTCTACCCCTTTAGCAAAGTAGCAACTGGAGTTCCAGGTCGGTCACAAATCTGAAGGGTTCCTTAGGCTCGCACTTCCGTACTTTACCTGACAAAACCTTGCTAATCAGAACGGCTGCGGACGCTGGTTTCACATTTGACTACCGGCGGCATTTTTACCATTAGTTTAGAATACAACTCATAATTATTTCAAATGAGTAATATATTGCGACGATTTGCCGCTTTTGATGAAAATGGGTGATTATGAATCAATTTTTTATCTTGATTACACACATAATTTTAGTTTTTTTCTATCACGTACAGTTTTTGCAAAATTTTCGGTTTTTAGTATTTCATATTAGCACGCGCTATGTCAATACGTAAACGCGGGGCAGCGACAATTCGCTGCTTTTGATTAAAAGCAGGGTGACAATGAGTCGATGTTGCAACCTGACTAAATATGTGGATTTGGTTTCTTCACATCGCCCACAATTTCTGCAAAATGTGCGATTGATTAAATTTCAAATGAAAGTTGGCAATGTATTACTACAATATCTTAGGTCAGCCATTAGACCCGACCCACATGGTCCTGACATTCCTATACCAAACCCATCTCATGACCTACCATCTACATCATCTTCAGATTATTCAGACTGATGTGATAGTGAAATGGATGTTACTGATTTCCCCAAAGAAGAGAGAAGACCCCAGTTTAATCAAGAACTTAATGATTCGATGCGAAATCTTGGCTTCTCAAAGGAATCGGCGCATGTTTTAGGCTCACGGTTGAAAGAGAAAAATATGCCCGCTTCAGGCATAACGTTTCACTGGTATCGAAAAAGAGAAAAGTTCCTTGATTATTTTACGCAAGAGGTCAGTTTGTGTACTGCAACAATATTAATGATGTACTTTCAAAATTTGGGATAAGATATGTCAGAGATCCATGGAGGTTGTATATAGATTCTTCGAGACGCAGCCTCAAAGCTGTTGTGCTTCATAACGGAAATCAATATGCCAGTGCCTCATTCTGTTCTTTTCAAGGAAACATACGACAACATGGAAGAATTAAAAAAAAAATTATGTAGAACACCAATGGGTTGTCTGCGGAGACTTGAAAGTTATTGGAATATTTTTGGGACTTCACCTAGGATTTAATAAGTTCCTCTGCTTTCTAAGTGAATGGGATGGCAGGGTTCATGAATTAAGTTTGGGAAAGTAAGTTTGGGAAATCATGCATTTCTCTTTAGGGCGGTTTAAAGTTATCTTTTGGGAAGCTAGATTTTATTCTTTGGCGTTGGTTATAGATTTTTCTTAGGTTGAAAGTGGAAGTTGCAGGGCACGATGATAAGGAAAGAAAATAATTATTTGATAGGTGACTGATATAATGATCTATCTTGTGAAGAACAAATTCTCTGTGGAGCTGTTTGATACGTACCAAGGCGCTTTGACGACAGTGCGAAGAATTTTATTTTGAAATGTTTGGAGCGTTTTACGTACCGAAGAGGCAGCTCCTCTTCAGATCGGACATGGATAAGTAAGTATGGGACGAATGGTTTTTAATTGACTGATTGATTTTTTCGTGTTTCCAGGCGCGTCAACTGCTTTGGTCATTAGTCCCTTTAGTGTAGTGCATGTTTTTTTCTAGGGAGATGGCGGTGATCTTCTCCCGCTGGATGGCGAGATCCGGCGCCGACCAAAAAAACCGTCGGCTAGTGGGGTTTCCCCCTACCCAGGACTCTCCCACCAGCGGGGCACCACCCCAGCCGGGACAAGCTCTAAGATCCCGTCCGGTCTCTCGGAATATGTGGTAGTGTAGTGCATATTAGGGTAAGTGTGTGTGTAAGGGGAGAGGATAGGACAAGGAAGAGGAAGGACAGATCGCGCGCGGTCCGTGGCCAGTTTGGTAGGGTACTGCTCCGGCATTCGCCTGGTGTTGATCGGAGAAACCACGGAAAACTCCCGATCAGAGCAGCCGGCCGCTAGAATTCTCCTCCAGACAGCGACTGAATTCGACCTAGCTAAAAAGCAAGTGCCGAAAATCCTACCGCCGTCAGGACTCGAACCCAGGACCTCCCGGTCAGAGGCGCTGCAGTGATGGGACGAATGGCAGTTTTGTAAAGTAATAAGGAGAGATCTGTTTTAAGAGCTGATTTTTCGTTTATAAATGGATACAATTTGGAAAGTGCGGCCTGTGACTTACTACATTTATTTAAAATGTGCTGTTTCCAAGTTAGTCTGGTGTCAAGGAGTATTCCTAGATATTTTATCGGTTTATTTGGAGGATTTCAAGGAACGTTTTGATTATATTAATATGTATGAGAGTGGGATGCACCGAAGAGTAAATATTTTAGCTTCGTATTTGGATGGGTTTAGATTAAGTCTCCATGAAGATGCCCAATTCTGAACAACGTATAGTGCGTCTTGCAAGTGATAGATGGTGGAGGAAAGCTGCGAGTCCGCTGTATAGATGGTTGTGACATCAACATTAAGCTCCGTTGTGTTTGTCTCGAACGGGTATGTCTGATACCAATGTGTTAAACAAATTGGGAGGGAGCAGGGGTCCCTTGACCCTCCAAGAACTACAATCATAACGTATCACCCGGTTTCCATGTCCCCTTAAAAAAATAAAATAAAAAAGCAAAGGAAAGTAATAGTTCAGGCAGAAATAATGAAAAATAATCAGGATATTTTGAACACTGTAGCAACAAAATTAAAGCAATGTGTAATATAGTAAACTAGTGCTCCTGCAGAATGGCACAGACTTTCTCGAGGTTAAATTTTGCAATTTCTTTGGTGTGGGCTAGCTTTATGGTCTTGTCACATCATCTAGCCAGCTGCCATCTATCGCTGCCTAAAGTACATTTTTTAACATTTTCTCAATTTTTCTGTTTCTGAACGGTAGTTTAGAAATATTACTTTTAAAATATTAAAGAGAAGAATTAATCGTTCTATGTGGATATTTCCGTTGAAAAATGTAGAGCCATTTTGAATAAAAAGTTGTCTAAAATCTAGCGCAAATGCGACATTTTCTGAATCAGTAATCTTTTGTGTTTTCGAAAAACTTAATTTGGAGTCATTTGAAACACTTTCACACACAAATGCAATAATATTGCAGGAAATATGTGTATTAACGGCGTGAGAGATATTTCAAAAAATTCAAAAAATGTACGTGATCTTAATGAAAGAACTATTTACAGGCAACAAATTTCATTGGAAGGAAAAATCTTTATTTTTAATTTTGTAGTTGTGTAGATGCGGAAAAAATCCAAACTTTTGCAATTTTCGAAAATTCAGAATTAACAGTGAAAAGTTTGTTCTGCCCTCATCTTCCTCTTTCTTCTTCCCTCTTCCTTTCTCTCTCCGTCTCTCTCACCATGTCTGTCTGTCTGTCTCTCTCCGTCTCTCCCCCTCTCTCTTTCTCTTTGTCCCTGTCTCAGTCTGTCTGACTCTTGTCTGTCTGTCTGTCTGTCTGTTTGTCTGTCTGTTTGTCTGTCTGTCTGTCTGTCTGTCTGTCTGTCTGTCTGTCTGTCTCTCTTCTCTGACTGTGTCTGTCTCTAGCGGAACCCGACAGAAATTGTTCTGCCCTTCATCTCCCTCTTTCTCCCTCCCTCTCTCTTTCTCTCTCCATCTCTCTCTCTCCCTCTTTCTCTCTCTATCCCCGTCTCAGACTGACTACCTGTGTGTCACTCTCTCTTCTGTCTGTCTCTCTGTCCCTCTCATTCACATTTACTTACAGATTCTGCACTCTATGGGAAGGTGGGGTAATATCGATAAGTGCCGGACAAGCAAAAACGGAATAGAACGTTCAAAAAGATCTAATCCTCTAGATTAGGGTATGAAGAACGTTTCTTTGATGTCAAAGGCCTCAAAATGTTAGTTTCTAATGGACCAGAACGCTTTGTTGAGGAGTTATTTAACGATATAGATTCAAAATATCCTGTCGAGTCTGTTTCAGGTTGAATTTGACATGAATATTTAGTTTGGTTCTGCAGCGTCTTCCAGTGATTTTTTCCGATAATTCGGCTCTTCAGGGCGAAGATGAATCCAACAAATCAGAGATAATTAAAATTGGTCCAGCCGTTCTTGTGTTATAAATTGTGTAACTAACCCGACTTTGTTTTATTTATTTATTTAGATTTCAGTTTGAATCATACATAAATCCTGAAATCCGCATATCAGCATCCACTTTTTCTTTTGATTAAAGTAAAAATGTCTACCATACTGTCTGTGGTTGAATGTACTATGTGCCGTTCTATTTTCAATCGCGGTCACAAACAATCAATGAATATTATCTGGACTTTACAATCTCAAAATATTTTTGAGATACCTGTTGTATTTCAATACATACATCATAAACTGAGCACAACCCTACATAAGATTATCATTTTTACTTTCTCGTATACGTACGTATATACGGGGTAATATAAGTAGTAGAGAGAAATTTATGTGATGCTGCGCGAAAAAACGGCCGATTTTCGACAGAAAAAAGTTCATTGTCGGGCCATGAAAACAAGAAAGTGGATAAATCCAGTTGTTAAATTAAGAGAAAAAAATCCTCTAACACGTGGTGCAGTCAGAATCCCAGTTACATCAATTAAATTCAAATTACTGGCCAATTTCTCTTTTGTCAGTTTTCTCAAAAATATGAGAAGCTTTTCTATACGCGAATGGAATCTTTTTTCAGGAAAAATGAAGCGTTTCCAGATTTCCAACAGTTCTAGAAAATCAAAATCTATGGAAACTGCCATTTTTCTTTTCTTAAAGATGTTGCTTCAATCGATCAAACTGAAGCCCCTATTGAAATATTTTTATGTCTTTCAAACGCTTTTGACACTATGGGCAATAACATATTGCTCTCAAAATTATCATCATATGGAATTCATGGAATTGCTCTAGATTGGTTAACCTCATTCCTTAAACATCGACCTCAAAGAGTAGAAATACCACACTGGCCCAAAAGAAAATTATTTACTTATCTCTCCAATTCTTCGTCAATTGAACATGGGGTCCCACAAGGTTCAATCTTAGGTACTATCCTCTTTGTTTCATATGTAAGCGATATCCCCTCATCCATTAAAATTGAAAGAACTCTTTGCCGAAGACTCAAATGTTCTTTGCAAAAAAAGAAACAATAAATGGTACAATTTTGGAAGTTTCAAATTGGTTTCATAATAACAAATTAATAGTTAACAAAGGAAGAACTGTTATAATGCATTTTTGCATTTCAAATTGGCAATCGCATGCTCCATTGAAAATGAACAATATGCAATTGGCTGATGTTAAGGTAACAAAATTTCTGGACCTCTCAATACAGACAACCCTCAAATGGAATTTGAGGTTTGACCGTAAAATTAAACCCTAAATTAAGTTCATTATGTTATGCATTCAGATTTCTTTCAAATTCTGTTAGCCTTCATGTAGCTCGTTGCATGTATTTTGCAAATATATATTCTCACCTGAGATATGGCATAGTATTCTATGGAAGCTCATCCTACAGTACCCAGACTTTTAGATTCCAGAAAAAAATTATTTGAATAATAAAAAAATGCCATGGATGTGATTCCTGCACATCTCTCTTTGCTGAACTTGGAATCTTACCATTGCCTTGCCTATTTATTTATAAATCTGTAATTTTTCTCAAAACTGACTAACTTAACAGTGGGAACATATTTTCATGCAATATTGATATTCATAATTACAACACACGTCATTGGAATTGCATTCATTAGGTGTCAGTATGAACAGCTCAATACAAGAAATCCACATATAATACATGTATGTTACTCTACAACATATTGCCAGATGACATTAAACAATGAAAATCAGTTCAAAAATTTAAGATAAAAGTAAAATCTTTCTGCTGCATAATTGTTTCTACACAGTTAGAGACAATAATGATTGAAGAAAAATAATGTTTATTTTAACAATGATATAATGCATTAATTTACATTAGCATTGTATTTTTTTTAAAGGAAACATAATATGCCTGAGACAAGTAATGTACTTCAGTTTCCGGGTCAATAACACCCATCTTGATCATGTTTTTGTCCAGTTTCCCAGATCTATTGAGGAAATGCTGAGATGGCCCCTTCTTTTTCTTCTAGACATAAATGTAGCTGTGCATTATGCACGTGTTTTGCAGGGTGTAATTGATATTTGTAAGAACATTTCACCAGTGAAAATCCTTTTTCTCACAGTTAAATAGTGTAATGTATAGATATCAGTTTCTGCAAGAATATAGGTATTTTGTATGACCAATGATAGCAACAACCCCAGAAAATTTGGAGAAATATATAATCACTCATTTTTCTGGAAATTTTAATGAGTAAATAGTGTATTTAAATGTAAATATGAAACTGGCATAAAATATATTATATTACATATTTTGAATAGATTTATTTCTTTTTACTGTCTCACATACTACTTACTTATTGTAGAGAAAGTTATATAATGATGCAACGAAAAACGACAGAAAAATTATTATATTGTATTGTATTCTATTGTAGGTCCCTGATAGTGAAAATCTGGATAATTCTTGTCCCAAAATATGTAGCAAATGGTTTCCTCTAACACATTGGGTAGTCAGACCCCACATTTTGTGGATCCTTTGTACCAAAAAATTGTTTCTTGAAGAATGTCTGTCTCTGAACAATGCTAGCGGCTAAACCATGGACAGAGTTTTCAACAAAATCAATGTTCTCCAATCAATGTGACTGGAGTCGCAGCCCCTAGAGTTTTGGTATTTGAGGGGTTCTTTTCTTGCAGCATTCATGCCTTTTTCAAAATTTTCTCAATAATGGTACCAATTTTTCTCTTGGATAGAAAAAAGTACTCATAAAAACTGCGCAAGTCTGATTTTCATTGAGTTCTCTGGATTTTCAGAAATTGCAATAGTTTAAATTTTGTCTACAAATACAATATTGAAGAGAAAATTTTTTTAATGAATAAGTTCTTCAAAAATTGTTCTTTAAATAAGGTCATGTACATTTTTCACAAAATATGAGCAGTTTTGGTGAAATGTGGTGAAATATAAACAAATTGCAAAACAAGATTTTCTTACAACAGCTCCAATTTTTATCTTTGAGCTTCTTTCTTGGATTTTCAAAGTACTCTCATAAAAATGATTCAGGACTGATTTTCATTGAACTCTCTTAATTTTCAAAAATTGCAAAAGGTTAAAACTGATGTCTTCCTACAACTACAATATTCAAGATATATTATTTTCTAAATAAAATCTTTTAAATTATACCTTTGAATAATGCCATGTAAAAGTTTTTGAAATATGAGTAGTTTTTTTTGTAATTTTGAGTAGAATAGTGACAACTTTTAAAAATTATTTAAACAAATCTCAAAACTGCAAGTTTTTTTGTTTGTTTTTTTAACTCAAACTATTATTACTCCTACACAATTTTCATGAATTGTCTTGCAAAATGTACACTTCCCCCAGTTCCTCCCACCTGAAGTCTACAGCTAACACTTGTTAATAATATAAAAGAATTTTCACTTATTGCCATTTTATCCTGATCTTAGTAATCTATCATAGTAATTATTTATTTCTCCCACAAAACAGTCACGACAAGTGTTTTTTAGACAACATCTTTGGGTAAAAGGACAATCATGTTTCCACTTCATTGATTGTTATATTCATTGTGGATCGTAATAAAGGAGTCACATTTTATTCATAATTACTAGAGCCCGGAAGTTTGAGAAAATGCTCTCTTGTTGTTGTTGTTGTTGTTGTTACTATTTTATGACTTTTAACAATAGGAATCATGTAATTGTACTTCTGGAGTTGTTTTAGTATATTGTCATTTTTGCCTTTTTTTGCCTATTTTAGCTTCTGATACCTATTTTTGGCATATTATCTTATTTTTGGCTTTTTCCTGTCACTGATTTCCATTAAGCTGGATATATACCTGCAACACAAAGGCATGGTTGTGTTCTGTCTTTTTATGGAAGCAGAGACTGTGTTAAAAATCTAAATGAAAAAGGGACATGATACCAGTCAAGATTTTTGATTTTGATTTGATGTCAACATGCTGAGTTTGCTCACAAGGAATTCCAATCCACTTTTTTGTATGACCTCCAATTCTTCCTGAGATCAGGTCTCTGTATATGAAATACCCTTCTTTGTGTTGGAGATTACAGAAGTGCAAAGAACAAAACATATTATTCTGTTTTCACTGATGCCATTTCAAGATTCAAAAGGGATACCACAAAAGCATTTGGAAGAGACATGAGTGAAACAAATTCGTGGCCATCATATTGGATGGTCATGTGGAATCAAGATTACAAAGAAAAGTTTGTTTCTTACACATTAAATACTAATGTAAATTTTAGAGTTCGAATAAAAACATGATTCATTTTAATTAGTAATTCTTTAGAATAATTTCTTTAAATGTGATTTTTCATTGTTTACATTTTTCATGTGTTTTTGCACCCCTACTTTACCTAGAATAAATGGCTTTTTTAGTGCCTATTTTCATACAAATAAATGCCTTTTTGCCTGCCTATTTTAGGTAAAATAAAGGCTTCAACTTCTGGACTCTAATAATTACAACAAAATTCTACATGTTCAAAGAATCGTATTCAAAATCATGAGAGTTCTGCTTGATAGATTGATGATACTTAAGTAATTTCTTTTTAATAGAGGAGTACTGATGAAGATCCATTCTCACTTACAATCAAATCAAGATTTTCAATGTTAAAGACACAATAATTCGAGATAATAACTTCATCCAGATGTTCAAACCAAAGTGTTGATCTTTCAAACTTGTATCATACATTAGCACAGGAACCCCAAGAGAGGAGTACCTGGGCAACTTGTGCTAGGCCTCGAGTTAATTGGTGCCTCAAAATTTATTTTTTATTCAAAATGTATTTACATCTAACGCACACTAACTGCAACTGAAAAACTTGGAAGAATATTTAAGCATCAACTTCTAAATGAAAAGTAATGCAGTAAGTGTATTTCATCATAATTCATAAAAAATTGTTAAGAAAACTTTACAATATAATTATAAAAATGTATACAAATTTTTCTTCAATAAAAATAAATTGAAGAAAAATAATATTTATTTGACAGTAGTTCAAGTATAATTAACTTTAAAGTGCTTTTGTTATTTACGTTGGTAAACACATACTTAGCTCTTTACAACCAACCATCTAAACAATGCATTAAGAGTTCACCATAGCATTGGCCGTTAAAATGCTTGAGAGTCCATAAAAATATTTTAGCGGACTCTCTGGGTTTGATTTTACCAGTGCTCATAAATCTGTGGATAAATATGTACCGCTGGTCCTGACTGTCACACTTGTCCTTTTGGTCCCCCTTTTCCATTTTGTCCCCTTGTCCCATTATGTTACCGTGTCCTATTTTGCCCTCTTGTACCATTTTGTCCTTGTCCTATTTATTTCTTTGTCTCCATTGTCTAATTTGCCTCCTTTTCCTTATATTGTGCCTTTTTTCCCTGTTCCAATTTTATCCATTTTCTTCCCAATGTCCCCTTATCCTCTTCGCCCTCCTTTCCCCACTTTGTTCCAATTCTCCCTTTTTGTCCTTTTGGTCCTTCCGCTCACTGCAATTGTTATTTAAAAACGGTACCAAGACCCTGAACCAACAACCCTTGCTACAGAACATCGAGAGAAATGACAATTCTTAACTCACAAAAGTGTGAAATTTTTATTTTGAATAACTAGAATAACTAGAAAAAAAAAATTATGTAACAGGTCCACTATTAGTCTTTAAGGACTCCATCTAGCAATTAACCTTCCGGCCTTGTCCTAGACTAATTTAGAAGTCTTGTTACATAAATAACTGTTATGGGAGAAAAAAATTATTTGAAATAAAGGTCTGCAGAGAATCTAGTGCACCAGACCTCTTTTATTTTCTCTGGGTGCCCCTATACATTAGAGTGTGTATGGTAGTCCATTCTTTTTGCCCAAGGTACAATTAATCCACAATACGTGCCTCATTTATGATTTCCACACTTTGAAACATTAAACTTACACCAACATGCACTACACTACCACACATGCCGGGAGACCGGTTGGGAGCTTAGAGCTTGTCCAGGCTGGAATGGTGCCCTACTGGTGGGAGATACCTGATTGGGAAAAGCTGCTAGCCAATGGTAGTTCGGCACCAGATTTCACCATTAGCGGGGGAAAATCACTGTCACTTCCCGAGGAAAAAACATGCACTTCACATACAGGACTAATGACCCTAGCAGTTGATATAGCCAGACTCACTAATTAATCAATCAATCAATTAAAACATTAAAATCTAGGAAATAAAACAAGAAAACATTCTTGGGAGTATTCTTTATATGAGAGTGTTCTTGTACATTCAGACTGTGAATATGGTCATCACTTATTCATTCTTTAGTTCATCGCTGTTTGGAGTTTTGAGGGTCCTGTCTGGAGAAAATTGCCTATTTGCAACCAGACATATATGGTAGTCCATTTTTGGAATGGGCACATAGTCTTGCAACATGACTTTCATCTTTCCAGTTATTCTATCTACCTTCAACTATGTTGACATAAAAAACAACAACAAAAAAACATTACAGAACTTCGCAAAGGTTATAATTTTATTTTCATACTAATTTTGATCACTTACGTTCAATATTTTAAAATTATGAGGGGGTCCTATTGGTTCATCATGCTGAGGGCCTCTTTAAGATATCAATTCAACTCTGCCTCCATGTATAATTTGAGTTGGACTTCTAGCTCAAAGTAATAAATTAATTTACGACCCGATTGTATTGTTTAGACAGACCTTCCCCTATCATTCAATACCAAGAGGCTAGAAAGAATGTAAATGAAATTATATAATGATCAAGATGGAAATTTTCTGGTTTAGAATACTTTAGAATGCCTTGGAGGCTAATTAGTGAAGATCAGTGCCAGAGCTAGACAATTTTGGGCCCAGGGAAATGTTGAAAAGTAGGCCCCCCTTCCCTCCAGAGAAAAATTTAAAATGTGAAAGAGTATCAAGAAACTATGAGTTATTTCATTTCAGATCAGAATATTCAGTCCTAAATGTCAATGAAATTACATGTCCAATATATGTATAATACAAATAATTTTGCAAAAATATGTGTTAAAATATCTTTGATGTTAAGAGGAGAAAATTTGAACGCTAAGCTTTCGATGACAGCTTTCTTTGTAAAATTTTCAGGATTGTATGACATTTTTCATTTCAGAGAGTGCTACCGTATAAGTAATGACTATAATTAACTATTTAAGGTAAAAAATAAATTGAAAATTTTATGAAATATCAAACTACTGTACTGCTACTTAAATTATGATAATAAAATTATGATCACGATTTTCTCGAGTTCTAATTTCTGTTTCATTTTTTACTCATTTTTCCCCATCAGGCCCCTTGACTAGGGGGCCCTGAGTGATTGCCCCATCTGCCCATGCCTAGCACGGGCCTGGTGAAGATGATGACAACCTCTAACAGGATGGTAATTATTTCGTTTCTCTTTGTAAATGAAATAGTAATTCAAGTCCACAAGTCATTTAAAGGGAATAAATGGAATGAAAACAAGTTGTTCTTTAACAAATATAAATCTATAATTCACATTTAGAGCATTACAGTTAACACGTAATTATAAGTGTAGGCAGACACATTTAATATCCTTGACATGCACACGTTTCTATCAACAATTCAAATGCTGCAGATATCATCTGGACATTTGCATGCAACAACCTTTTTTCCGCAGAGAAGGTAATATTACATATTTTCCTTTCACAATTCTTTACCCTACTAAATTTTCTTACATACCAATATTAAATATGATAAAATTATTTATTATCAGAAAAATAAAATTGAAAAAAACCCACAGAAAATAATTTTGGGTTCACACCATATTCTAAAGACCATACAAAATAAGTTGTAATGAAAGATTTCAATGATAATAACAAATAGACTAAGTAGAACTTCTTACTATATGACTTCTACTTCATAAATCAAATTTCTAAACATTAAATGTCTTTAACAGAATCAAACATCTTCACTGCAAAACAACAATATACTGATATTCACATGTAGATGAATAGGAAGTTATTTCAGTACCCTAAACATATTTTTTTACTACAGCAATAATAAAGTACATCACCAGGTTCTGATATGAGTATTGGCATGTAGGTTGCAATAGACACATATTTCAAATCAAGTGACAATTATTTTGAAATGTCATCATAATCACTAAGCAGATGTAATGATAATGATTATTATCATCATTTTTAATGTGACAGACAAACATGATTCTAGCATTGACAACAGCTAATTTGGTGAATTATGTTAATTCCCACTTAATTGTCATTTTTATATGGTAATTTATTTTTTAAGGGGGAAGGAAAACACACATATGATTATAAATGCGTGACACCCTATGAATCCTTGAGACCTAATATGGGTCACATTTATGAGAACATCAACTCTCACTGTCTGCCAAACTGTAATGGTTAAGAATACATGCAATTAGCAACCACTTTTAATATGCCCACAGAATACACTGGGATGGGATCACAGAGAAGCACATTCATTCCATGTTGTAACAGCAAATTATACTGATAGTTATCAATAATTTTCTAAATTACAAACAAACTAAAGTATTATTCCAGCAGAATTCAATTTTTTTATACTTTTCCCACTACCTTCTAGCAATATACATAATTGAGGCCAAAAAAACTTGGCAAAATCTAATAAACAAAAGTGCACATTAACTGTACAGGAACAACTTAAAATGTCTTTATATGCAAACTACCATGAATACAAAGGGAATTGGAAACATTATAACAAATTTATTAAACAATAATATAAACATTGTTATATATTGTAATTTTACTATAGTAAATTTTTGTTCCATTTTATATAATGAATTTTACCTTCTCAAAGAATTAAAATTAAAAATAGTTTCTATATAAAACATGTGATGTCAGAAACATAAAACAATAGTAAATGTTCTTCCACTGTAATTACAGAGAAACCAAATTTTTTTCTCAACTATGAACTGTAAAACTGACAACATATACTCTCTTCAAACAATACAGTTCCCATGGAACATTTCGTGCTGAATTTTCTTACTGATTCAAATAGCACCGGATAATCACATCCCCATTCCCTTTGTTTTCCCTGGCAGTCCCAATTGATGGCCAGGCTAATTCTGGGAGCTTTCATCAAGACTTGTCCTTCACATCCACTTTGACAATGGTGGCCAGATTCTTCCGCTTAAATTTTTCATCCAGAGTGCCCGGTATCTGTACACAAAGGTGACAAGTTTCTTACAATACAATACATCCAAAATACACAATGCAAACTACTTATTAAGCACAATAAATGAACTACATGCTTACCATTTTTATTCTATGGTTTGGAAACACTACATAATAAATTTTTAGCCTTGCAATGAAAATGTGCTTTGAAACATGCATCAGTCTGCCAAAACCATTATTTTAGAATGAAAGCATAAAATGCAAAAGTGGAAGATAAAAAAAAAAAATGAATAGATAAAAACATCAGTTCAGAACAATACAACACAGTCATCACAGTGAAACACAATTTGTTATAATTATGTTTTCACTTTATTGTCCGATTAAACTGAATCTTCGAATTAGTTTGAAGAAATGTAAGAGAAAATTCAAAGTAAATAATGACAGATAGAAGAAAATTTGTGGAATTAATAATATTTTTGTGAATGGTATTTAAATATGATAAATTATCAAAATTGAAAATTTTAATTTGATCATTGTTAACTAGAGGTATACATCAATTTTTACTAATTGTATTGGAGGTATATCAGACAGAAAATTTTGCCCACTCGTTACCTAATATAATTGGTAGAAGATAGTCCATATGATTAATTTGAATACCATTTTCAACTGTAACGAAGAGGAGGATATCAATATTAATTTCCTAATGTTACAAGACTATGAAGGGTACCAATTTAATATAATTTCTAAGTTTCTGATATAAACATTCTCCCACTATATATTTATGGCAAAAGGGTAATTATTGTCAAATTTTATTCAAATTTATTTAATTGATTTTGATCAGTTATGGTTTGTTAACAATGGGAAACATTCTCCCTCTCAAATTTTGTAAAATTATTCATAGGGGAAAAAAGTGAAAATTGATTCTGGTATCAAGTGAAAACTATCTGCAAAGTGACATTTTTCTTCAAACATAAAATTTGGAAAGATTTACATCAGAATGAAATCAGCTAAATAAAAGAAAAATATAAATTTTGATGAAAAATAATACCAATTTCACATTAAGATACAATAATTCAATGTTTCAGATCATTTAGAGGGCAAAGAAAGTTCAAGAAAAAATACCAACATGTTAAAAGAATAAGAAGAGAGGTTCTGAATGTCTGTTCTTCAAAATACTAATGTTAAAACTATGAGGATTCACTTAGATCACATTTGTATTAATTAGCAAGTTTAAGGCAATGAAAAGAAAGAGAACAGATAGTTATTAATCGAGAAGGCAATGCAGGAGATAAATCTCTGTGTGTAGAAGTTCTGGACATCAGTGTATTGCAAACAATTATGATTTTTCTATCAATTCCCCAATGTTTCATCCCATAAGCTACAAGGCACATGAAGCAATGAACGATAAATAATATTTATGTGGACAAATTCAATTAGAGAATCACAAATAATAATGTTAATGTTATATACTAGGACAACATGCAAGCCACAAATCCACCACAAATGCCACTACGTAACTTAGTTGGAAAAAGTGAAAGGAGCATTATAAACAACGGCTTCTGTTGAAATCTTTATTGCACTCCCAGCTTTTACATTAAAATATTATACTTCATAAAAATCATCAGAAGTAAGTCATGGCATATCCACTACCAGCACCCAAATAATAATTAAGATCAACAAAAGAGCTGATCGTTGTCAAACAAGATTTTGCTAGGCTAGTAATGGCACAAATTCATTTTGCAATAAATTAACAATTAGTACTTAAAATCACTTTGTACAAGTCAGTTTACAGCCTCAACATGAGTCCCATTTTCCTTCGTAGCACGGTGGAGTTGTGGCTCCACTTCCTGAAAAATATAGGAACGAAAAACTAACTTTTCCTCTTGCTTATAGAAAAATATGGAGAAATGTAATTCAAATGACAATGTTTTAGACAAATTTCTAACAATTTTCACAACCAACTTTAAAGTCATGATTCACCTGCAGAGAGTAAGGATGAAAGTTTTGTAGTTATCGTTAGAATGATCAATATTAAAAAGAAACAGAAAAGGAAAGTAACTAACACTTTTGATTATGTTTTTTAAGTCAAGATGGGTTAATGGTAATGATGGCACACTACATACCAATTAATGGCATAAATAAAAGAAGTAATAAGGCTCAAATTCTTGCTCTTGCACAAAACAAATCTAAATATGCTCTCCAGAATCTGTTTCAAATCAAGTTAGTGCTTTTAATTCAAAACTCAATGTGAATTTTCTGTCACATCAAACATAAGTAAAAATCTAAAATTGTAAAAGACACTTAAATTCTATGAAATGTAGTCAAGATGGATCAAATGCAAAGTCTAAAGGCCTTTCTTATTTTTTATTGGCAAAGATATAATATTTAGAAAACAATTTTGTATTAGCTGCCTTACCTTGGGTTTTGGTCTGTGAGTATCCACAGCTTCAATGGGAAGTTTGATATGTTCCACTTTACAGCCATAAGCCACAGGTGTCAGCTTTATAATTGTGTGCAATGGAACTTGTAGATAAGGTAATTCATCTGTAATGCAACGAATCAACAAATGTCAAAGTAACATATTAGTGTTTTTCTTTAAACACTCAACTGATGAAACAAGGTACAAGGTGCAAATTGGTGATTTTCTCCAGGTGAGAACATTCACAACTCCCAGGAGGGATGGATCAATGAGTAAAATGAAACCATTGCCACTTAGGGAGCTCAGTTAGAATGAACCTTAAGATACTTTTTGGAAAGTTCACTATTTTAATTGCCTTGATTTAGATGAGTTGAATTGAACATTTCAAAGGTGGGAAGCATAAATGGAGTCCAATTTGTATTGTATACAAATTAATTCATTTTCAGAAGGAAACAATAAACTATGTAGAGGGGAACAATTCCTAGGAACCCCCGTCAATTTGTACCTTGCTTGTGTCACACTAATAATTTTTAACTGAGTGATTTCATACCATTAAATCTAATGTGGTACATTTAATTACACAAATCATGAATTATCCCCAGGATCTAAGATGAAATAGTATTACATCTTTTATGCACTTGTGTTAGTGCATTATAAATGATGCTTTTAAAACTAATGACCATGCTATCAAATACTTTTAAAATTTTAATAATGTTAATTTTTTAATCTGAATAGTTGTCCAATATCAGGAATCATTACCTGAAGATTTATCAAGGAAGTAAGCCAGCAAGCATCTTAGAACTGCCTGATGGCTCACAACCAAGACATTGCCTTGTCTCTCCAGCTCCATTATCACAGGTTCCAACCGAGCTACGAGATCTTCATAAGATTCTCCTCTTGGGTATCTGTAAGTGAATTTGCTCTGATCTCTTGCTGCAAAATCATCTGGATATTTCTCTGCTATCTCTTCATAAGTCATTTCTTCACATATACCCTGTAAAGAGGCAATGAGTTTAAATTGAGCACAAAATGTTTAAAGTGAATATTATGGAATTCAAAATAAACACCTAAAACTAAGAGATGAAAAATGCTAATAGTGATAATAAAAAAGAACCGTTTAGAATGGTGTCCAGAAACGAAGGGTGTCTAGTATTATAGAAAGTACATATATCTTCGAGTTCCAAGAAAAGGCACGGAGTGGTCTACAAACTGATGGATTTCCAACCAAAATAAAATTTTCTTGTGTTTATATTGTTCTAAATAAATATATTCATTTAAATCAGTACAAGGGGAGAATTTTAATTCTTCTTCTCTGAAATCATTGACATTTACTTCTGGCTAATTTCCAAAGTGGGCTGTCAATTGGCTAATTTTCACTTTAGACAGTTAATTTTTACATTACAGAAAAAGGATGGATGAAGTCAGAGATACAAACAATTACAAACATCCTTTGCACTTGAGCCAGCCAGAGTTGACCCTAGCCAACAAAAGGTGGCTAGAGAGGGTGAAGTACATGAGAGTGACAAAGAACACTAGATACATGTTACACAGATGAGACTGCTAGTGAGGCTGCTGTAATGTTAATGAGAGATAAGGTGTGTAGTTCCAAGTTCCATTATGTTAGTTGTGAATTTCTATTTACATTAAACCACCAAATCTGTTCTCACTACACCTCAGCTGACATCTTGCTGTATATTTCCGAGTTGGTAATGAGGCTGACCTTTGCAATTTACATAAAACAACCTTGAGTGTGTGCAACTCATAATTTCTGATGCATTTTTAGACCCAAATTCTTCTCACGATCACACAAGATGCCTCACACTCGGACAATTGCCTTTCTGCAGCCACCACCCTGTGAAGCTAGATGATAACCACAACAATCCATTCATCAATCATACAGCTTTATTCGTCCCATCTGGCACGCTCTAAATACTTTAACACATTTACACACTTTAAATACTTTAGCCACATTTTGGTTTTTAGCCATAACATATGAACGCAGAGATTCAGGGAGTACTCACAGCATCTATCTCATTAAGAGCCTTCCAACGTTCTTGAGGTGCTTGAATAGTTGTTACTGTCTGTATGGTGCGCTTCAGCCATGAAGTCCACACTCTGAGGCTAGGGATGTCATGCTGGTGGATGTACTGTGCTAAAGCATTTGCATACAATTTTCCTCTGTAGGAAAGGTCTGAGTCTCCGCCAATTCGACCTTCAAGGTTCATTTCACTCTCACCATGCTGAAATCACAAAATTCAAGTGTCTTTGAGTTTTCACTCAAATGTATTTGGAAGACTCAATATCTTAAGAGATATCAACATGTCATGGCAGATATGGAGCCCACTAATAAATACTTAACAAATGTTTGTACATATTAGAAATGAAAATAAACTGTAACATTTGCGACTTAAAAGATTAACATTAAAATATTTTTACAGAAATATTTATGAACTTCTTTGTTGTTCTTTTTTTTTTCTTTCCCCTAAAGAACAAAACATTATTTAACACAAAGTAATTTTTTTTTGTGTGTTTACTAATCCACCCACAGATTTTTGTTGTTTTCCTAGGTTCCTAGTCTTGTTTCTGACCAATTAAATGTAATATCTCAAAAATGTCAGGTACATTTTTTTTTTTTTTTTTTTTTTGGGAAAATAATTAAATAAATATATACATTTAAAAAACAAACAAGCACAAAATTTACTCAAAAAGAGGCCTTAAATTTACAATTGTTTTTTAAAGTCTGTTTTACTTTATCTTTTACTTTTGTGTTGAACATTATTATCAATCAGCTAATAATTAAAATTCAACAGTTCCAAAACTTGAAAATAAAATAGTATAACTTTTTTATACTTGTAATGTAGAAGACTAAATGTGTTAAGAATAAAAAATCAATGTCTTAAACATTTTAATTTCATATCAATTTCTATTATTAAAAATCTACAATAATTGAAATGAAAGGTTCTACTTTCTCTCAAAGTCTTTTTGTTTAGATCTAGAGTTTTCTTCTGTTTAGTTCTCGAGTAATATTCATAGCTGCAATTGATATAATTTCTAAATATTATTCTAAGCAATTTGTAACTCAATCAAAATAATACATATTATTCAGATGTATTTTGACAACCAAATAGGTTTTGAAAAAGAATATTACAATATTCATTACAAGATTAAAAATTCTATGAATAAAGCTAATCTATTATTTACTTATAACAAGATTTTTAGTAAAGAACTTTCTGAGTTTTTTTTACTTTGCTGAAGCTTTTGAAATCTATTTGTCACGCCTCCACATAATTATTAAGCATCCAGTAGTTATTCCAGTATTCAGTAACTTAATATTCAAATGAAACAATGGATTTCAGATCTTCTCTTTAACAATGACTATATTTCATAGAGAATTTAATGAATTCTGTTTTTACAGAATCTTAGCTAGGTTTTAATGTTTTTGAATATGTTTGTAAACTGAAAATATTTTTTATTTGATACTATACAACAGAATCATACAAATGAATCATTTTATGAAATGCTGGACTTTTCAATAAACACAACAGGCACTTTCTTGGTTCTACCCTGCTTTGGTAGGAGTCCCCATGAGGATTTTATTTTTTACATTTATTTTCAATTTTTACAAACAATAATTCTTCTACAAAATAATACAAATTATTTATTTAAATACTTTTGACTCAGAATATTATGCATATAGCTATATGACATAAGAGAAAGTGGTAAAAACCATGCAGTTTTCTAATGTTAAAACACACAAACATGTTTAGTTAAATTCTACAATTGAAGCAACTCTTCTTAATGTTAGATTTACAAGTGTTTTTTTTTCTCCTTCTTTTTTTTCTCTCTTTGTATTAAGTTTTAAAAAGAACATATATCTGGCCTTCGGGTTTCTAAAATTTTGTTTTAATTTTTATCAGTGAATTGAAAAATTAATTTTAAACACGTTAGCATTATTAGCTTCATAAATAATTTTAATTTTTTTGGTTTGAATCTTTCTTATTTTGTCTTGTTTGGCACAAAACAATAGTTTAATGTCTTGGTATGCAGTTTTATGTGAATCCTCTTTCCAGTTTTTAAGATCAAAACTTTTTGGAGATCCTTGCACAGGTATGATGTTTGAGGGCTCCAAATAAGCAAATCCACGACTCGTGTACATCTTTACTAGTGAGCAGAAGTCTACTTACTCGTGACAGATAAATCGTACGGGGTGTTATATGGATGTTCATCAAGTAGTACACAATTCGACTCTGGATATGGCCTTCATGTTTATGAACAACAACCTTTTCTCCTGAAACATTACGTAAGTTATTAACAAATTAATATTTTTTTCTACAAAGTAAAATTTGCAGCACAGAGTTAACATGCGAAAGCATAAAATTTAAAATATTAAATAATGAAACAAATTTGTGGCTTAGAATTTTAAGACTATGACAGTAATCAATATACAACTAATTAATTTCTTAACATAATATATTTGAAGTTAAGTTGGAATTCAGTAATTGTATAATAGAAAAATGAAATAAAATATTATTATATGGAAATATTTTTTTCAGACATATAATTAATTTAATGTAATGTTGTATAGTTATAAATATTATATATCACTAAATATAAAGATATGCTGATCTCATCTGTTAGTTAAATTTAGTTAGCCTGTTTGTTAAATTTCTGAATTACTCTCTTTCACCACATTGCCACAGTTGTGCACAGAGAGGAGGCCAGGGGGCCTTTTGAAAGGGTCATGTAGCCTCACACAAAATTTTCGTAAACATATTTAATCCCTGATAAAAATAACTGATAAATAAATGTGCAGACACATTTTAGAATTTATTGATGGCAAACCCATGGACACCAGTCTATTTGTATATTCAACCTTTTGCAAAATATAGTGCATATTTGCCCACAATTGCAAAATAACTATACATTTTGAATTAAATTGATGTATTCTAATAGTTTAATTTTTCATTTGTAATGGTGGTACTTGTAATTGCATCTGGGCATTTGTAATTTGTGAGTATAGAGTGAATGAGTTAATCTCTATTTCCCCAGTTCATTACATGGAGTATGTTTTTGACATGCAATTTTGTAAACTTAATGAAATCATATTAAATGTATTACACACAGATGTGGCAATCTGAAAAGTTGTTAAAATTTCCAAAAACAATGAGAAAAATGAAATTTCTACCAAGTGTACCTGCAGTGTAACGGAAGAATTCAGGACAAAAATGTGACCAAACTTTTGAATGTTTTTGAATGCTGGCCTATTTAGGCTTGATCCCCAAATACACACAAAATGCCAAAAATTCAAAATTGGCTGAATACAGTTAAAAGTGTTGGAAAATATGAAAATATTCCGAAAAAGCCAAGATTCCTCCTACGAGCGCCCAAAAATACACTTCAAAAATCAATTGAAAATTGGATAAAGAGGCCCAAAAATGTAGTTGCCACCCTCTTGTTTTACGCTGCTCTTGCCTCTGCATATTACAAATGAAGAATGCACCATTCGCACTCAGAACAGTCTGAATAACTCACCAAGCAAGATGTGAATGACTTGGAACTTTAAAGCTATGAACATTTTCAAGACTAATACTTAATTTGTAAATTTTACTCTTGAGATTTTTAATGCAAATATTATTTAAATATCACATTTTATCACCTCTTACTTTTTGAAAATGGGTATGAGGTGAATGGAAATGGAATGTAGAAAATGGATTGTGAATGGAAGCCTCTAAAATTGCAAGTAGAACACACATCTTTCTTGGGGCAGAGGGGGGAGGGGTACAAGAGCCATGCACAACCTGAAAAGTCACCAAAGATCATTTTAGAAAATTTGGAAAACATTGTTCAATCCAAATCAGATTCCTGCATGATAATGTAAAAGGATATTATTTGTGAGAAGGGCGCTAGATCAATTCGCGAATTAGAGTAACACCAAAATTCAGCAATTGGAGTCTGTGGTATGTTCTCTACGTACATCATGATTGAAAGTCAGATGTTTATTAATTTCCAAGGTATCAAACTTTATAAGACATCATTTGAAGCACTTGTTTTAACAAATTCAATAATGTATATAAATCATCCACAATGTAAATATTAACGATGTGAGAGAGATGTCAAAAAGTTACAATTATGCATTTTTTTGAAGAAACAAATTAATACAGCAAAAAACGGCGTTAATGTCATCCTATACAGTACATTAAGCACTACCCCTAACAAAAGTATAAAGAAAAAAGTATTGTAAGGCTGCAGCAAAATTGAAATTTTTCGAAAGAAAAATTCCTTTTGTTGGTTTCCGATTCCGAAAAATTGGATAATTATAGTTATCCAGTTGTGTATTAAATGTAATAAATAACTTCCACTAAGAAGTTGTGTAGTCAGAAGCCACATTTTGTAGGTTACTGAAACCGAAAAATTGTTTTCTGAGAAAACATCGGTTTGTCCGTTAGTATGTTTGTTTATCTGTCAACAATGCTAGCGGCTAAACCGTATGCAACATTACGGCCAAAATTGACATTTCCTGATTGACCTGGTTGATGTCGACACCCCTTGAATTTGAAACGGACATTATGATTTTTGGAGGTAATTTACAAGAAGTTTCAAGGATATTTTCAAAATTTTCTCAAAAATGAACTTCTTTTTCTTTATTTTTTTCTCAGAGAGAAAAGTATGCTTATAAAATAGCGCAGGTCCGATTTTTGTTGAATTCTTTGAATGATCGAAAATAAAAATAAAAAAATTAAAAAAAAAATTATGAAAAAATGGCTACAACCCCAATATTGATGATGATTTTTTTCTTTAATGAAATCTGTTCTTCAAAATTAAATCCTTAAATGAGGTCAGGTACAATTTGTAGTTTTCACGTAATTTTTTCCTGATATAAAGGCAATTTTAAAAATAAGATTTTGTCAAATACGGCTCCAATTTCTTTTTCTTTTCCCCGGATACGGCAAATGATATCTAAGAAAATGGTGCAGGTCCTATTTTCGTTGAACTCTCTGAATGTTCGATAGTAGAAAGAGATACAAATTATGCGAGAAAGAATACGGAGTTGTAGAACCATTAATTGCAACTTGTAAACACTAAGTCCACGATTTGAGAAGAGACTCAGTGTAAACAACCGATGTCTAGGTTTACCAGAGTTTTTCAAATAGTAACTAAACGATAAGATATTCGCTTTTGTTTTACAGGCCTCACGCAGTAAAGGGTCTCTTTTTAACTCTTCAAACTTATGCCAAAGAATTGCTGTAAACTATGAATACATCTTCTTCGCACATTTCGAAAAATATTTAGTTCTCCAACTTACTAGTACGTTTTAGAAATAATAAACAAAACAGCTTGGAACCGTTTCAAAACCGGCAGATCGCCTGATTCTAATATACGAGAATATATTTTGATTTTCTACGAACAAAATTAAACAACTTTTTAACAGCTTTAGGGGGACACTACCCCCCCCCCCCCCAGGATCTTCCACAGCCTGAGAACATTTACTTGCATGTTGGTACGATTGAGCGGTGTATCAAAATGTTGCCGGCAGTTCGGAACTGTGAAAACGCAAACCATACATAATCGACAAAGTTGAAATAGAGAATAACGTGACTTACCTGTGTTGTAAATTTTCATGAAGCTTAAGTCAGCCTCCTGAGTTTCATCCAGTGGTTGGTATTTCTCTTTGTAGTGTTCAATGCGGAGTAGGAAGTCATTCAAAGCAGTTTCCGTATTCATATTCTGGTAATCTGGGCTGCTGACTTTCACTTCCTAAAAAAGTTACCGCAAGACGTAATGAGACTGCTAGATTCCAAATACATTCTTTAACTAACTTCTCAATTTATACAAATCTTACCATAATGTTCTGCTCAATGATTTGAGGATCGTCACACACTGATTCCACAAAGAATAATTTAAATCCCATTTTCTTAACCACAAAATCGTGAATCATTCGCCTGCGATCCCATGTAGAATTTGTAGCATCGAATACCTGCGCAAAAAATAACAGATGTTATAAAGAGTACACCAAACTTGAGATGAACGGAATCACTAAAAAAAACTTACGGCAACTTCTCCCCCGCATTCCAACCAATAGCATACATCATGTAGAGCGTCAATGGCGCATTGCGTGCGAATTGCCATCGCTTCTTTGTTGTCTTGACGGAAGAATTCATGGCTTTTGTATGCAGAGGTAGCGTGACGTCGGTATTCACCAAGATTAAACACTGCAAAACATTTCATTTTTTTATTGTTTCAGAATGTACCAACATGACATTATTAAATAGAAGAATAGAAATTAAATTGCAAAATTAAATGCGTTCCACACTCTGTAGTTTCGTGCCCATATTAGAGATATTTTCACCCTTAATATGCTCTATTTAATTCACGAGGATATGAACAATCAGTTTTTTATTAAGATATCTTCAATAATTACATGAAGGAAAGTTTGTAATTTTGTATTGCAACTAGCGGGAGATCGACGTAAATCGGAAGGTATGCGAGTCGAGTTTAAACGCAGAACGCGCAATTGTTTCAATTACTTTATTATTTTTTTAAAAATAGATCTAAGTTGTAGAATCTGAAATTCGAGAAAAACTTTCACATTGCTTTGCGAATAAAATTGACGTAAGAAAATTAAATATTTACGATTTAGTAGGAGGAAAATATTTATCGATCTCACAAATTCAGTTATTGATAAATGGACAGTTCTACAAAACATACACACCCTCAAAATAAAAAATGACATCGTATTGTCGCTCGTGTGCTACTATAACAATGTTTAAAATCCCTCCGCAAATTCAGGCAGAGCAGTTTTCATAGATCTTTTCATTTTCTCAAGCGATACTTCTCACACCACAAGTGTTAGTAATGACTGTGCTTAAAGAAGTTACAGAAGCAATGACAGATTTGTTAATAGTAGTTATTAACAGTTAATTAGTTTATGTGAAGCATTATTGCACGAGTATGTTTTGAAAACGAGCGACGTCAGGAGCGAGTTTTCAAATTTGTACGAATGCAATAAAGCAACATTATAAACGAGTTGCATACGCTATTTTTTGTATAACAGTATTATAAATTTATAAGAGAATCACATATAATTTCGCGAAACAACTTTCTTGTGACGTCTCGGGTATTTTACATCCAAAGCCCTCTGGAAAGCAAATTCCAAATGGCATTATTGATATCTGTGCGAGAAAAACGGTGGGCATATGTTCCGTTTACCTTTACCTCCCCACGATTATCTCGCTGCAATTGACTGAACGTGTGATGATGCTATCATTCGTGCAGAAAATGCTAATCATCATTTGGGCTGTAAAATGCCCGATCATGAACGATTTCTTGCAACAGAAAAGGTTGTTTATAATGCTGGTATACAAAAAAGTACATAAAAACGTCGAGAACATCGAATGAGCTCTAACGTTGTAGTGTTTCTCAAAGTTTTAGCCGTGATAACCTTCGACTTTCCTATCTCGTGGTACCTTTTTCGAAATAAAAACAAACACGTAAATGCTCAGATACGCTGCCGATATAAAAGGAACTGTTTCTATGGGTCTGCTCGCGCATCACACATGACGCATAGCTCTTATTGTTTTGAGAGATCTACGGGACTAAAAATATGATCAACTTGTGAATGTTGCTGCTTACACATTCTTCCGCCTTAAATTACAAGAAATTATTTTTATATCAGGAAATGCTACCTGAGGTCTTTTAGACAAGAAACCTTTTAAATTGACAGCAAATTAGGAATCAAGAAAAAATAGATAGATTGCAATACTTCGTCAACTCTAACCTTGAAAACTCGAAAATCTCGCTCGGAATGTTTTTGCTGCACATCTCGTGCAAATTTACTACTGCAACTCGAAACGCCGACATACGTCGAAACTTACGAGTAAATGTGTTTGATAACTTAAGCATTTTCTTTCAGATTCGAGATACAGAGGCTCCACTCTTTGAACAACTATTCACAACCTAAACTTTTCATACTCAGATAATTTAATTACAATTATAATTATTACAAATAATTATTCGTAATAACGTGACTTCCTTATGGACTTATCGGACATCACACAAAGGGCAACTCAATTGACACCTTTTGACAAATAGGCTCTCTCTGAAATGGGGGTTCTTCTATGCATTCAAATTTACATTTTGAATGGTCATCTAAGAAGTATTACTTTTAGAAGGCCAAATAATTATATTTAAGAATTCCTGATAAGCTAAGCAAAATACGTTCCTTCTTCAAATAACATTACGAACATTTGTAGGATTGAAATATCTACATGTAATTAGAATATAAGCTATGGCTAGATTCATGAGTTAAGTACATTCAAGTAACTAAACAAACAAACACTACTATTGTGCTTGATACCAACGTTTCGGTGCCTTATAGGGCGTTCTTCAGAGTGTCAAACTAATTGTTACAATATTAATGAAAGCACTCAATAATAGTTTAGTAATAATTGTGAAGCGAAGCAAATTTAAATTATATTAATGGTATAATGTTATTATAATATACCATATAAATATTATAAATATACCATATAATTATTAAATGGTATAATGTTCATTTGTTTACCAGAAACTACTATTAATTTGAAGCCCCGAAGAAGGCTGCATAAAGAGTCGAAAAGTGCATCATTCATAAAAAGCTGTTACTTTTATGTTTACTTAAAAATCGATCTAAACTCACTAATCTTCCCACAGCCAACAAAGACGTCAAGAAAGTTTGATCTTCGTCGGAGCAGAGTTTAACTATCGAAACTAAATGTTCATCTCCCCACCCAAATATGTTTTTGTGTGCACGCCACGTACAATCGCGTCCGGCAGCAATAGCCAATCCCCAATTCCCAACTACCGCTCCCTACAGGACGCTCACCTTTCGTGTTGATGCCGATCCAGTTCAAGTAGCGAGACAGCTTCTTCGAAATGTAGGTCTTGCCACGGGCGGGCAGCCCCACCATGGCGATGACGTGCGGGCTGTTGACATAGTTGGCTCGCTCGCCTGCAACAACAAACACACACACCGCATAATTAGGCGAGTACGCGAGGGCGGTGGAGACGTGGGCGGTAGAGATGTGGTCGGGGGCAGTGCCGTTGGCGGCGGCGATGGCGGGGACGACGGGGGTGGCGGGGATAATGGCGGAGGCGACGGTGGGAGGAGTGGGGGTGGGGGCGGCTGCGGCGAGGGCGACGGGTCTTCCACCTACTAATGAGAAAGCTCGCCCGCCGGTGAGGTATAACAACGATGCCGGCGATCTAATATACTACTGCTCCAAGGCAAACTATGCATCACAGTTGCTGCAGGAAGTTCCCTTAATTGATATACACATTTGCTCTTTCATTGTATTTCATTCCAAGCCTTGGTATTATTTTACATTATTTTATCAAAAAGTTAATATCACGACTGCTTTCGAAATTACAGATAAATCCACGAGCTTGGGCGCGGCGAATTCTGTGAATTTCCGACGCACAAATGGTATTTATTAAGGCTATTCATAATTCAAAAACATTACTTGCAGTAATATGTACATAATCCAATTCATTATACAATATAAAGCGTGTGCACATTTAAACTATATACAATAAAATATTTACTTGTAACTTAGCGAATCATTCATAACTGACTGGTCGACACACATCTCCAGTTTTGTTCACGTTACACGCAAAGGACTAGTCATGCGAAAGTCTAAATAATATATAATCTGCCACTTGCCGATCTGTCACACTTTCTCTATTTACAAACAACTCTTGTTGCACGAAAATCCAATTAAACATTTAGTAGCTGCCTGGGATATAAAATGTACTGAGTACCCCTTAATTCGCGAAAAGGATTAGCCAATCATGAATACGAGGCAATAACAGGAAGAGATTCATGATCTTTTGAAATGTCTCTTTTAAAATGTTCAATTAATTGATAAATCACTTTCAGATCATTAAATTATACCACAGAAATGGACTATAATTCTGTCGAATCCATTTTTCCAACTATGAAGAGAGTTCACAAATACGAATGGAAATCAACGTTCGTAATATGAACAGGAAGTTCACAAAACGTTAAAACTACTTATATTAATCTCCCAGTTATTATAGTCCGACCGTTCGCAGTATCGTTTGAAGAGGAACTTTATGAAAACTAAAATGCGTGGGGGCTTCAATTTTCACGGCCATGCCCATTCAAGCTTTGATCAATGACAGGAACAAATAGCATTTTCGCACTCCTCTCCGTTCTTTTGAGAGCCAACAAACGGCTCGTAAACCCGTGAACGACTTACTCGCACACGTATGCACACGCTGAGAGCATCTGAATACGTCGGGAAAGACCTTTCAGGTGGGAGGATCGAAGAGAGAAAATCTGGCTACTGAATAATTCCCTTGCATGTATATTATACTCAGAACTAACAATGAATATTATCCATAAAATAAAATGTATTCCGAAGAAAAGCTGAAAATATCATTTTGCCCGGTTGACATAAAACCACCAGTTCAGAAGGCGTGACAAGTCAGTAACTAATATAACAAACGCAACACAAAAACATGATTTTTTGAAATTTTAACATTTTTAATGTTACTACGCATTAACAAAAGGAAAGAGTAAAACGAGGATAGGGAAAGAACAGAATAACATAAAAAGAATTACATAAAACTCAACACATACAATTTTAAGAGAGCACACTACAATGATTAATGCGTTTCCGGCGATGGTTGATCGATTGATTTTTTCTAGCACGCCAACTGTGATCGTCAGTCCCATTAGAGAAGCGAATGTTTTATGCCGGGAGGTGGCGGTGATTCCTTCCCCTATGAAAGGTGAGATCCGGCGTCTACTTACAGGTCGGTTTGCGGGGAGGATTTCTCCCACCAGGTATCTTCCCCAACGGGACACCGTCCCAATCGGGACAAGCTCTAAGTTCCAGACATACGTGATAATGTAGGGCAAGTAAGTGTACGTATGTGTTTAAAGGGAGAGGACAGGTCAAGGAAGAGGAGGGAAAGATCGTGCGAGGTCCCTAGTCCGATTGTTAGGGTGTTGCTCCGGTATTCGTTAGGTATTGATCGGAACCACGGAAATCTACCTATCAAAGCAGCCGACCGTTACAATTCTCCTGCAGACTGAGGCAGAATTCGACCTAACTACATTGCAAGTGTTGCAAATCCGCCACTGTCGGGCCTCCCCGCACAGTATCGCTGCAGAGACAGCATAGCTTCAATCAGCCAGCTCCATTCCTCAAACTCAAGCAAAAATGTACAACACCATTCCCAGAAAATTACTTCTACTAATAAATTACAACTCATAATTTATAATCCACGTTCCCCAATAAATGAACAAAAATTCTTTTCTATTGTCTCCCTCAAAATTAAGGACTTCACACGACAGGGAAATCCAACAGCATTCAATCTACTGATAGAAGATCGTTTCCATTAGACATGAAAAGGCGACAACAAAACAACACGTCTCTCATAACTTTTCCGCATTTTCACCAGCACAGCTTCACGTTCGCACGTGCGGTTAGGTCAGTTCCATTGTTCTGCTCGTTAAATATTCCAGTGCTATTCCTCTTTCCGAATCACAAAGCCCGGGCGTCGCGGTCTCTCCATTCGGTTTGACAGTCGATCTCTCCCTCCCGTTCGCGTAATAAAGTGGCGATTATCTGCTCGTGGACGCGCGTCGGTAATTCGACGAGAAACAGCGGAGAGCGGAGCGGCGCACAACAAAGGGCGGAGGGCGGAGAGAGAGAGAGAGAGAGAGAGAGAGCGAGGCATAGAAGGGGAGCGCTAGTGGTATCTCACGTATTAATCATTGAAGGGAGCACTGTAACAGCGATGAGATGAACACGGTTTGTGTGGTTACGTGCGTTCGGTAGGAAGAGCTTTGGAATTCGCAGAATTCGCTCTTTGACGGCGAATGTAAACACGTTCTGCAGAGGTGCTGAATGAGCGGCGAGCATTATTTGCTCACACGTGAGTTAGGACCAGAGGGGGTGGGGCGTAGAGCACCTGATTATTTCCTTTTTATAGTCTGCAATTCTCCACTGTGGCAAAGGTAAACTTTTGTTTTTCAATATTTTCTGCCGCGTAAGACTTCAACAAGAATATTTGCGTAGAATTTATTACCGAGAATAAATTTAGTGCAAGAGATAACAGGAACAAACCAGCGCACCAGAAGCTCCGTAGATGAGTTCCTAGGACTTCAGTTTGAATTCCTACCGTGGCGGATTTTCGACAACATTTATGTTGCTGGATCGGATCATACCGCTGGCATAATGTTCATCTTCAAGTCGACTAGCGCTAATTGGTTGTTTCCGTGGTTTCCTCCTATCAATTTCATGCAGGTCACGTAGAAGCGCCTTAAAGAGAGGGCCATAGACCTCGTGCGATCCAACCTTAGCTATCTTCTCCTTCCCTCATTCCCTCCAAACATCACATCTTCTAATATGAAAACAACTGACAATTTTCCAACTACATGGATGTGAACCACGACTGAAATTGGAGAAATATTATTGGCAGGTGATACCAGGAACACATCAATGCACTTAAAAGTACATTTCTTTTTCTCTAGTAATTTAAAATACTAAATATAAAGCATCCAATAATCACAAGAGCTCATTGCTTCTTATCCGTAGGCGAGTGTTGGGTCATAAATTGAGCCATTTCAATGGCTTCCACGTAGTTGTCATTTGGCAGTATCAAAGCAACGACAAAAAAAAGGGCACCAGAGAGAGTTTCAATTACGAATCGATAGATTTTTTTGTTTAGTGTGTAACACTGCGAATGCACTGGGAGATCATTCACGTTACAAGAAGAACGCAAGGCCAGGAGGCAGTGTGGCGAAACTTAAAACATCTGGGAAGCATTAGCCGGTTGAAGGCCTGCGTGAAATTCTAACATTCCGAAAGTGGTAGATGCATGGAAATTTTGGTACATTGCACGTCGAATTGTTCAGGGACAAAATTATTTGGGCACTCCTGGCTCTCCTCTCAATCTCTCACTCTGCGCTGGAGCCCCACACACACTCGCAAATTTGGGCACATGTGCCAAACCACTCCGTGCGCAGTTTCACGGCCAATGCTCTTGATGACTGCCACACGTGGAAGAGAAATTTGCGCGTCTCGAAGACACATTAACAATGGTCCGCGACTTCACAGCTGGTTTGAAACACACTCCTCTGCTTTCGGCTCTCCTGGGAAATTCAGTGGCCCTATCTGAGCTACGAGAACACTTAAGAACCCTTAGTTTTTTTGTTAGTTATGGAAGCGTTTTTTTTTAATACGCAAATGCCTCTCTTCAGAAACAATTCTAAGGATCTCTAAGTGCCGGGGTAGCAAATATATGAAATGTGACATTGGAACAAATTTGACAATTTGTTAAGCCACCTGTTTTTATTTTTGTAATCGGTTCTAAAAATATTTCTTCAAGTAAGGTCATGAATAATTGTTTGAAAAGAACAGTGTTTTCGCGCAATTTGTTGCTTGAAATAAAGGCAATTTATATTTTTGCCCTCAAAAACAGCTTATAATTTTTACCTCGAATAAAGCAAAGGATACTTAAAAATGGTGTATGACTTTTTTCGTTCATCTATCTGAATTTTCGAAAATTGAAAAAGTTAGAAATAACGCGCGAGGGGTGTGCTGATGCATCGCCACAAATTCTATTCTGCTTTTAGGGGACCTAAAAATTGATAAAATGAGAAAAAAATGTCATTTAGACGCTGATCGGCAGCAGCTGGAGAGATGATGGGGACAATACCGAAAAGCTAGCCCAGACAAAAGAGATTAGGAAACTAATTAGTACGAGCAAGTCTGTGCCATTCTCTAGCAACGCAGGTTACTTTCTCGCATACTACATACGTAGTAAAGAATAAGTTATGTTTTGTTTATTCATTTTTGCTTTTGTGAGCGCAAGTGATTCAAATGAATTTTAGGAAGTTTCTCAGAAAATCAAAACTTTCCGGTGAAAATAAACTCAAAATTGAGCATTTTCAGATACGCTCTAACGACATTTTCTCAAGAACGGGAAAAAATTTTCTATGAAACTTTCGAGAAAGTCTGGGACATTCTTTAGAACCACTAATTTTGTTCTGGGTGATGGTGCGTGTGTGTGGATCTATGGGGTGGGGAGGTGTGTGTGTGTGTGTGCGTTGTGTGTGAGGGTGAGTGTGTGTGTGTGTGTAGTGAGTTGTGGATGAGGGTGAGTGGATGTGTGTGTGTGGATGTGTGTGTGTGTGTGGATGTGTGTGTGAGTGGAGTGTGTGTGTGGATGTGTGTGTGAGTGGAGTGTGTGTGTGAGTGGGGGGTGAGTGTGTGAATTCGGGAGCAGGGGTTGCATGTGGTGTCCGAAGGGCAGCTGTGCGCCTCCTGATGGCGCAGCGGCTGGATGCACTGGGCTCGCGAAGCCTCACGCGGCTGGGATCGCCTCCCGCTCTTCCTAAGAAGCCTCAGCGGTGCCAAGCCGGGCGCCTATGATGCTCTCGCTACCAACGGCACCGTACACGTTCACTCACGAACACATTTTCAACAATCTACTTTGATAAGCTGCATCGGGCGTTACGCATTATTCCATTACATTTATGCGCCACAGCAGGACAGGAATTTTCTTGCGGATCGAAGAATTACATTGGGTTTAAAAAATGTGTAGTGGAAAAACTATCTTTTACAAAAAGTTAAAAAACACACTAGTTATTAATTGGCAAAATCCTGTTGCGTGAAATTCCTCCTGATAACCCGAAACTCAGCTTACTTCAAGAACATCCGCAGCATTTTAGTTTTGAGCGCACTTCCAAGCTCCAGCTGTAATCAAGATTCTGTTTATAAGACGTTCCTTACAAATCGTAGTATGTTACGGCTTTGATTGATCATAAACGTTTCCACGAGAGATGAGGTGGAAGTCTTAATGCCCAACATTTTGCCGTTTCCGATCTAAATTCGTCAGAAAGTAGGTTGGCTCTTTCCACATTACATCATGGGATATTCAACTTTCACGTTTCTGGACCTGAGTAATTGCCTAGTACAACATTTCTTTGGCGGAATTCAAGATACACCTGTTGCATCTTGTGTTAAAGAATATAGCAGCTTTCCCGTTTCAGCTAGTCACCCAGAAACAATACAAGACCGATTTAATCGACAAACTCGATTGTGTTTGTTTTTGTAATGACATTGGAAACTGGTTTTTGTTTTTCACAGCCGTTTTTTTTCTGCTCCCACTCGCCCCGCGACTCCTCTACTCCCTTTCTTCAAGCTCAATGTGATCGTCCATCTATTAGGATATTGCGGTTCTTCAGCCATTATAGCACACGTTACCAAGGCCAACAATTGGACATAGTAAATCTCCATCAAATTCACAAGATACAATCCAAACATGAAGGGTCGATATTTTAATACAGATATTTGTATTAACGCCTAATAGACATTACGGGAATTGTTATGCATTTTACTAAAACATACATGACTTTGAAAATATTTTGAACACATTTTTTAAATTATCTTCAACCCAATGTAATCTGCGCAGGGACGGTGACCTCTTCTCCGCTGGCGTAAGGCGGCTACGAGCGGCAAAGAACAGGACGTTCTCCTCCGCGAAAACAAGGACAAAGATGGGGGGGGAGAGGAAGAAGGTGATGAAGTCACTAAGGCTCTCGAGGAGTTGACACATCCTAGAAAAGTATCCTGCAAACATTTCCAGTAATTTTTATACATGAAATATTTTGCACTCTAATAGCAGAACGCACTATTGAACTGAGCTCTATGGTGTGCCTAAAGGAGATCAATTAATACGGTTTGATACATGTACGCATGTACTCATACATCGATTCTAGGGACCAAAAGGTGGGAATATCACTAGAATTGTCGGTAGTTCTCGTCACAAAGGTTAGGTTACTTTAAGAGTGGCTAAATTACAGATACGAAACCAGACAGATATTGCAGCCAGATTTATTCCAAGACAGGAATAAATACTGTATCGAACTTTTAATTAAACACACTATCCAACCTGAAAAATATAAAATACCTGTTATTGTAGATACTGAGTGAAAACAGTACAGCGCACGCAACATTTTTAATTTAACAACTATCATCTCTGCTGCTGCCAAAATTCAATGCAAAGAGGGGTGAGAGTGGAGTAAGGTAGAAAAGCACCACACTTGAGCGCCACGTTGTGCATCGCCGCGCGTCGGCCTGTCATGTGTGGCAGTGGGTCAGCGGGCGCCGCGACCTCCGCCCTCGTTGTCTGGCGAGCGACGGCGCTCTCGCACTTCGCCCTCGCCCGCCCTTCGTCCTGCCCGTCGCCGCTTGCGCTCTCATTACGGCGGATCCCGCGTTGACAGGCGCGCTCCCCGCCCCGCCCCCAGGGACTCTCCTCTCCACGCACTCCAGCTCCTCTCTCCTGCCCCGTTCTTCTCCGTCCCTGCCCGCCCCGGCACACCCCTCCTCGACACAGCTTGCTCCGCCCCGCTCCTCTTCTTCCCTGCTCGCTCGCCCCGCTCTGCCTGCCTGTTCCCTGGGGACGCCCTGCCCCGCCCCGCCCCGCGCGCCGCCGTGTGTTGTCCGTCCGCCGGCCGTTGTTATCGCCCCCGCTTCGCGGCCCGCCGCTTGATCCGTCGCGACAGGTCGGCGGGAGGCCCCCCGCCAAATAAATTGGCTGGCGCCGAAGCGCTCTCTCTCGCTCGCTCGCTCTGATCTGCTCTGCCGCATTCCGACCGCGCGCGGTGCCGCTGCCCCAAAGACGCAGCTGCCGTTGTTTAGAGCGGCCTCGTTCCGCGAACGGGCCTCTCAATGAAACCCGGCATACACATCGATTCGCATCTCCACGCACCGCGCCACACACGCACATCGCGGCAGACTCGTCAAAAATAATAGCACGCGATTTCTATCAACATTCATCTTCCATGCGTAAGCGAGGCGTAGTTGACAATCTCGGCGCCAGTACATTCATACTGGCGGGTGTCGATGCGTATCTGACGGCTTCTGTGCGGTATATCTTCGTCTACAAATTCTTTATATAATGCACAGAATTTCTCCGCTTTTTCTTTCAGCTTCCCGCGCATGACACATACGTCAAAACGTTTATTTTTGTTGTGTTCTTCGGGACACTAGTTCACCTTCCAGGAACATCACTACTAGGGCCAGCTTATCTGTAGATACATTACGGGACGTGAATGCATTAGCTCTGCGTGCGGTCAGCACATTCTGTTGGCGTCTGTGTATGCGGCCAACTTCTCTAGGGAAGAATAGTAACGTTACAATTGCCTCTTCAAATAGATTCTATAGAAATATTTAAATGATTTTCGAAGACACATCATACAAAACAGTTTATGTACCGTCCAAGACTTAAAAAAAAAACTTTTCCCCTCAGAAGACCCTGCTTTTCAGCCCGAGGCGGAGGTGAGTAACAAATGACGTGAATGAAGAATTTGCGACATGACAAATGAAGCGATCCACCTGTTCGTTTTATGTAATTCTGGGTGAGAATTTAATTAGGTTGTAAAAATCAAGGAGATTAATGGACAGGAAAGAACATAAGTTTTCTAGAATTTGTTCGTACTGAACTTCAAACGTTAGTTCCAATGTTACAGAAGATACAATCAACACAACATCAACATTTTGTTATCAGTCGTATTTGATGCACAGCCAAAACAGATTTCGTGTCGAGGCTGCCTTGTTTCAGCATAGTTACATATATCTGAACTAAAAATTCGTTCACTGTGTAAAGAAACAAGAGCATATCAGCAAGAAATCTCAAGGCCATTTTGTAAGCCAATCTCCCTCTTCACGTCAAGACCGTACGGCGTGCGTTCACGAGAAAGCACGCATATCCATCTGCGCGTGCGCGCACTCCATTTGAATGACTTCACCGACTTAATTTAGCTCAGAGCCAACATTGTCGCTGTTTCTGCATCGTCTCTAAACGGGAGGAACTAGGGTTTCAATCCCGACATTGTGACGTGATTTTCGATACAAACTACATCGCTCGGTCGAATTCAACAGCTATCTGGGGAAACATTCTAGCAGCCGGCTGCTCTAATTGGTAGTTTTCCGTGATTTCTTCGATCGATGCCAAGCGAATGCCCGTACGGTACTCTAACAAATGGGCTACGAACCGCACGCGATCTTTCCTTACTCTTCCTTGTTGTATTCTCTCCCCTTGCGATCTCTCTCTCTCTCTCTCTCTCTCTCTCTCTCTCTCTCTCTCTCTCTCTCTCTCATTCACACATCTACTACTACACTACCAGCCTTGTGAGGAGTTTAGGACTTGTCCAGGCTGGGGATGTGGCTTGCTAGGGGGAGAGACCTGGAGGAAGAATTCCACCGCAATCCGACTTGTAGGTGGGCGCCGGCAAGGGAGGAACGCCGCCATCTCCAGGCATAGAAATATTCACTATACTAACGGGACTCGTGACCATAGCAATTGACACGTCCGGAAACAATTAATCAATTGAATAATTGCTTCTTCAAATTTCGAACATACTTATAAATTGTTCGGCAAGAAAATACTTGTAATACGTTTGGTGTAAAAATGAAATCATGCAGTACACAAACTCCTTTTGAAGAAATATAATGGGCCTTGCCGTTCGCTGGTTCGTGTTGGACGTTCTGTTTTCTCGGGATAGGGCGTCGATTCCTTCTCGTTTGGTACGATAAGGGATGAGAGCCGTTAGGCGTCCCGAGCCAGAGAGTCATAAAAATAGGGTCTGACACATAATAACATGGGGCACCCTTGACCTAGAACTCTGGAGGGAACATGAAAACACGCTCAGAATAGAGTCATCGCTGCGGAATCTGTAGTCAGAGTCGTTTCAACGAAAACGTATTTTACCTCACGAGACAAGCGAACAATCTTGTGTTCCATCCACGACATAAGAGAGGAACCTGAATAGCATGTAGCAGAACATCAATATAAACGGAAACGATTCCCATCATTGAATGTAATGATTATTCTCTTACATTTGAAATTTAACATTCACCATCAAAAGTGCCCCAAACTATATCTCCATAATCTCGACTCCGACTTCGGTATTCTGAGTTTTCCAACTTTGTTTCTAATAGTCTACCTCAATGGAATTAATTATTCTTATAAAATTGGGAAAATGGAATTAATTATTCGCGTAAAATCAGAGAGTAAACCAAGGGTGGTCAACTCGCGACCCGTGGCTTAATTTTTGGTGGCCCGCAAAGAAAAACTCATTTTAATCACAATGCACTCCGCTGCTTAAGTTTTGACGGTCTACACCACAGGCAATTCCAAAAATTCCTTCACGAAATGAGTGTAGAGTATGGCGTAGTAATGAATTATACAGAGATGCGCTGGTTTCTTAGGGGAAGATTTCTAAAACGAGTATTTGATCTGAAGGAACAGCTTTTCTTCAGAATGAATAACATGAACTCAAAATCTGGGAACAGACTTTTCAACACTCATTCAGAGAACTGCGTTTTGATTTTTTTTCTTATTGCAGCTACTGAAGCGATGAACTTCTATTGTCCAATTCGTAAAAAAGAAGAAGTGTCAGGGCTCGAACTCTTTTATGTTATTCATTAACACTGCAAAGTGGATGACAAAATACAAAACACGTGTAAGCCCTATAATGTGAAGTAATTCTTACTGCTGTAATACAATTATTACATGTTTTACGCAAGTACTTAGTTTTTTAATAATAAATCCATGCGACCCGCTAGTGGTTCTCGAAAAAGAAAACGGCCCTTTAGATAAAACAGGCTGAAGACGACTGGTTTAAATTGAAACCAGTGACTATCACTAAGAGCAACACTCGAACTGCAGTTAGAAGGTATACTAACTTCACGCAATCACCCAACAACAGTTCGTTTGAGTTCAGATACTGTCATTGTTTAATTCCGCCAGAAGACAGTCATGTTGCGCATGAAGGAGGCTTGGACCAGTGTTTAAATGATGAAGGGAACACACACCAAGCCTAAGCTATCCATTCTGAGCGTTCGAGATCATCGGTTTCCCTAGTGATATAGATCTGTCTGCTTTCGGACGATTTTGCCTCTCCAAGTGTCATAAAATACGATATTAACGAACATAAAATACCCTAGCAACTGTTGCTAAAATTGACTCATTATCACAAGTAAGTATTTAAAATGTAAGCTTATTGACAGAAGTGATTAGTACAAAAGTAGCAATTTTACGTGTATTTTACATTCATATTTATTTAATTTCATTCCTGAATTAAAATCTTGGTACATGTATTAAAATTAAAACAAAGTGACTGTGCATGAAGAATGAAAACGTCAAAGATTACTCAATATGTAACATTTCTGATATATATATATATATATATATATATATATATATATATATATATATATATTTACACACACTACATACACAAAAAGTCTGATTTTTGGGTTGAAAACACAACAAAATACTTCAGTCATAATTGTATTAATCTACTGATTGAAGTCTTTTTTATATATTTTTATTTATGAATGATTTCCAAAAACAACGAAACGGAGCTTTGAACCGGCGCATTTTCACTCACACAAAAGATATTCTCGCACGGGCATCACACGAGACATTTCAAGGCCCCCACCATTCGGAGAATGCATTGGATGCACAGTTGAAGAAGTTCAATAAGTGACTTTATATCAGGAGAAAATTTATTATAAGTATCATGGCGAGAAAATTTTACTGAGATCCTCTTATTTGAATTGACAAATTATATAAAAAACAATTAAAAAGCTTCTACATACAAATAAATATAACATAACATCACTAATTATCAAATGTGCATTGCAGACAGTTTGTGTTCCTAATTAGAATTTAGGAAAGCAAAAGTATTAGCTGGGCGAACGTTTAGAAGTTATTATTTTTTAAATATACTTTACTATACTATTTCAAATACTTGTAAACAAGGAAACACTCATTTCTTTGGAAATAATATAATATAAAACATAGAATTTAAATACATGTTACTGTAATGTTTATAAATATTATTTGTTTCTTATATTTACAATTTTTGGTTTAAAAGTAGTAAATGAAGGGGATTATACCCACAGGTCCCCTTCCCATGAATCCGCACCTGTAGTTATAAAGTACCCAAGATAATATCCTATCGTGCTCACAAGTAAACATACAATTCCGTCTAAAATAGCTGGCACCTTCTCTTGAGTTTTCAATTTTCTATCAGAATACAAGTCGTCCTTACTCATTCCCCAGCGCAATAGCACACGGGTATGCAGGTTCAACAGCATACGCACACATATACCAGTTCATTGGGAGACACACACCCATACATACACACACGCGCACGCGTGCAGGTTCATCCAGACACATGCACAGAGATTTAAGCGGCTAGCAGTCACACCAACGTGGAAGCACACAGATTCATTGCAATACATACGTAGTAGGCTCATGCCGGATGCGTTCCCCTCACACACACACACACACAGACAAAGGCCGCAACAGGGGGCGCCAGGGGCGGCGCCGGGGTGCTCACCGATGCGGATGGAGACCTTGCGCTGGAAGGGCGAGCTGCGGCGCTGCGGCTGCACCGTCAGGTACTCCATGGCGCTGGCCGCCACTGCCCGGGCCCCACCGCCCGCCTCCCGGCCTACGACCGGCCACGCTCAGCGCCTCGCCCGACCACGCCCCCTCCCGCCCCGCCCCGCCCCGCCGCCAGCCGCTTCCAAGACCCCTCCGCGCCCAAGCACCAGGTAGCCGGGGGACTCGGAGAAAGGAGGCACGGATTCCACAGCAGCACACAACTCGCCCCTCCCCCCTCCCCCCCGCCAACAAAGGACACGCAAGCTCACAACGGGGGACGGCCAAGCATTATAAGTTCTAACCATATGACAAACGCTTCAAATCCTTAAGAAACTCCAGGTACGTATTCGATTCCTACCGACATGACGTGTCACAGATACAGTGCCGCAAGACCAAGCCAACGACACATCACACCTGTCAAACCATTAGTTGTAGAGTGGAGCAAGGAATCACATGATCACATTCAAACGCACGCATTTGAAAAATATTACCCTTCTTTTCGCTCTGTCTGATAACAAACAATGCGGAAAGATTTGAAATATTTATGTGCTACACTAATTTTGTCCAAACTGAATGCAGAAACTTATTTCAATTTTTTTTCTTTCCTCTCGTTTCAGAAAACAGTACAACAGTCATGATACCCCCCTCCCCCTGCTATGGCAAAGTGATAATCCGAAGTTCTTTTCCTAAAACTTTAAGAAAAGCTAGGAAAATGTACATCTTAACTTTATTGTTAATAATGTTTAATATGCATATCTGTACATCAATAAGTAAACACACAAATTGTATTGGATTAAAACGGATTAAATGGAAACGTGGATTAAAGTGAACGTATTTTACTTTACAAGGACAAAATCATTGAGCGAAGCCGATATTAATCGAGTTCGGAGAAGTGCCAATATTCCTAGAAAAGGCGACATCTCTCAGCGCACATATCGGCTAGCAACTACAGCAGGAACTAATTTTTACACTTCTTTGTTTCGTTTTTCAATGTTTACTATTTGTAAAGCCAGCCTCAGTTAACCTTGAATCTCGGCAGACGGGCCCTCAGATAATCGCAAGACCAATGTACTCATTTATTTAAAACTGACAAGTACATTTCTGGTATTTTCCCAAAAATACTTTCAGTTACGTGACCCTAACATCAGTTATATTTTCCACGAGATGTCCTTCCCTAGCCCTAAGGAGTCAGTGTGGTAGGCGCTTCGAATGCCGAGAGAAACAAATAGCCCCTTGGTTAGGGGAATACAGAGCAGAGCAGTGTGAACTAAATCTAAAAGTCCGTGGGCTCCGCCGAAAATAGCGCCGTGAGACAGCGAGTGGATTGTCCCTTGCGCGCGCCCGCCGCGCCGCGCCGCGGAAGCGCACGAAATAAGCGGAGCCGCCGGCCCAAGAGGCACCTCAGCTTCCGGTGGCCACGCATCGCCCACCGGAAGAATACAAGCAGATTAAGCTCAAGTGAAGCGACTTTTAGTTAGTTGTTAAGAAATACCCCCTCCGCCCCTAGCTGCTCAAGCTGTAAGGCAGCAGCATAATGTAACTCAAATCACGAAATTAAATTCCTGTTACCTCAGGAGTACTGTGGAGGGGAAATTGAAAAAAAGAAAGAATTGCCCACCAAGTACGTATTAGAGACGTTTTGCGCGGCATGAAACACTGTCGTATTTGATATGAAACCGCTTTCGACCGTGTAGGAATCTGCGATCTCTTAACACTACGATTGAGCTATTTCACAAAACTACACTCAAATGTAATCACGTGAGTTATTTGGTTTATGATGCAAGTCTCGTGATTACGGTAAATGAATTTCGTTTCCAATGGTGAGGTGGTAGTGTGAGCTGCTAACGCTATATTCTTCAAGTTTCTAGAACAGATATGTATTTAAGGACTCTACATACTCCCTTGATGCAACATCATAATGACGGACAGCTCTAGACCCACAAATGAGAATAAAGATGATGTGGTATTATGGTAAGTTAGCCTTAGCAGTAAAATCTTCTATCTCACAAGCAAATTCTGGTGTCTTACAAAATGTATCGATACTTTTCTTTAGATATTATTAGTATCCATACGAATTTGGAAAAGGTATCTGTCTACTGGAGAATCGATCGTGAATCGATATCAACATCGCAGAATCGTTATTGGAAACGAAAACCTTAAGAGGCAGTAATAAATACATGAACTATAACAATCACGGCCACTGCCTTCCTATTCTGGCACACACAAGTCTGTATTTCCAGAGAAGCGCTGTAGCACACTAGTGACGCGTGTCTCCCCTGGATGTGGCAGTGGCAACTCCTGGATTTGGGGTATTACAAACTCACGGGATCCGTTCACAACTACGTACCATCAACAATACATCTGTATTTTCAATGTTTCATTAATCGAAACGATATTCGCAGTATCGACTCTAAATATGTGTCCCAAAATGTACCTCTTGCCAGTCAGCAGCAACTCGTCAAGTTCAGATTTTGCAAGCTACCTATGAAGCAAAATTCTGTTCTTGGAGCCAACTCCCCGCCGTTCTAATGCAAATTTTCGCACTCAACATGCAAAAAAAGCAGGCATCGTCTGGGCGAACCGGCCGAGCCGAGACATGGGCGCCAAATGAGGCGCGTCGGGCGCTCGCCAGCCAATCTGGGCGCCAGTTCATCCGGCTCCGACGGCCCATTACCCCCCGGCCACCGCTCTCTCCCTCCCCGCGCGGCCACGCCTCACCCAGCCGGACTCACTGGTCGCGATTTGCCTGGAACCTTTTTCTCTCGCTTTCCATAAATTTCCAGTGAACTAAAACAACTAATAAGACACGTGGTTTTATTCCACACTATTTGAAGATAATTTTAAATAAAAGTAAAGCTTAGATACCTGATTCTGATTTGTTGGCTCTCTGATTTGGCCGTGAAAAAGCAAATTAACAATATTTGCTCCAACATATGAGTCTTTCCTCTACGGTTGAATAAATAAAAATTCTGTCAAAAATAAGTTGAAGCAATATTTTTAAATGAATAATATACATCTTTATGTTCCAATTTCTCTCATTTCTAAAAATAAATGATAAAGTATAAATTCCCTGCTTTTTCCAGATTAATGAAATTCCCTGACTCAGCTCGGTTTTTCAGTGACCACCCCCGCGCAACATCTAACTGCATAGAATTCTCTCCTGCATGAGAGCATGTAATTCTTAAAACGCATTTCATATTTAAGAATATCTCATATATTCGGAAGCAAGTAACGTATTTGGAACCATGGTAATACAAACGTAAATATTGTGCATGAAAACGATTGTTGTAAGGAAAAAAATATTTCGAAAAGTGAAAAATTCATGCCTGTACCTTGAAGGTAAAAATGTCCCACACACTAAGAAGCGTTAGCGGCCCCGGCTTGTGGTGCTTGTAAATCTATCACCTTCATGCGGTGGCGCAGGTAGCAGAAGCGAAAGGTATACTTCAACTGATCTCGAGACGTCTCGAAACGTTATAGCTGCCGGACACAATGTCGGATTTATCTTTATTTTTTATGGTTAATTCTTAGGAGAGCAGCTTAAACAATGTTTTGACCATTGAAAGCAAATGGACACGATGTACTTGACAGCTTTTTACTTGATCAACAATGTTCTCAATGACTTCAAAAGGGCAATGATATTAGATTACATGTATGAAAATATCAGAATTTCGGCAAAACAAATTGCCGACATCTCCTATTCCTCTGGAGAACTGACATGTTCTTAGCGAATTATGCTAATTTAATGAAAACAATTAAAACAATGAATTTTCAAAGATGTTATAAGCAACCAGCTCGCATCCTTTGAATTGATCGCAGACATTTTATTCATTTTCGTCTGATCCGACAGTTCTTTCACGGCAAGGTATGATTTAATGCAGGATATCTTAAACTAAATACTACAAACTTCTGGGGTATGTAGAGGGGTCAAAAATGGTAACTTTTTTGGCAATGAACACTCAGTGAGAAATTTCATACATCGGAGTCGCACGTGACATTTACCCCTGATTGTCAGGCAAATCCTCACGTACAGGTGTTCTGTAGGTCTCGTTCTCAGGCAGTCAAAGAAATTCCATGTACTTGCGGAACTCTTGCACACACAGGGTTGCCAAATTGCAGGGGTAAATGTCACGTGTGTAACTCCGCTACACGAAATTTTCCACTACACGTTTATTGGCATAAAGTTATAATTTTCGACCCCTCTACGTGATCTAGAAATTTGCAACATTTATTCTGTAATTCCCTGAGCTATAATAACTCACAAATAACAGTCCAATAAAATAGAGAATGATAACGAATAAAACAGAGAATGCCTTTTCTCTTAGAAGTACTTCCCCAAAACTCAGACATCTGTTGTTTAGGCTACGAGTCACTTTTAGAAACGTGAACCCAGCGTAACAAGTTGCATGAAATGAAGGTTTTAAAAAACCTAAACAGCTTCATTGGGTTCCAGTTTCAGCAACGAGTTGAACAAAAAACAACGCTTTTAGTTTCGGCTTCACCACTGAAACGGTTTCTAACGGTTTCCGTTTAATACCTTCATTACGATCAATCAAAATTACAATAATTTGAATTTCTGCTGGCGAGCTAGCGAGCGCCCGTGCTCAGCGGAGTCATCCACCCAAGGATAACGCGCAGGTGCTGCCGCACGCGTCAAGCAGCTGCGGCCGCGCGCGCATTTCGCGACGGAGCGGAGTGGAGCGGCGCGGCGCGGCCGTGAGAGAGCGGTGGCGACGGCGGCGATAACAGAGGGTGCTGTGGCGGCAAGTAGGGGTTACGTGGCCTTGGCGTGGGCGATGGCCATGTGACAGGGTTGGCTCAGTTAAAGGCTGCACCGATGGGGTAATAGTAGTAGTGATCGTTGTAGAGGTAGAGGCGGTGGTGATAGGCTGGAGGAGGGAAAGGCCGAGTTGGTGGGGGATGCGAGGGACGAGGTGTTGGCGGAGGGTCCTGCCCAGGTGACGGAGACGATGGCAAAGGCGACGGCGGCGGTGGTGGCTGAGGGGCCGCGGTGGGTGGACCATCCGACGCGACCTTTCCGCCGACGGCGTCGCCGCGGCCGCGTCGCACATCGCGTTCGCGTATTGCGTCACACGCATTCGGTTATTTCCGTCCGCGCGGGGCGAGGCGGCACCCTCACACTTATCATGTCCCGCGGCACACGCGCGCGCGCGAGCGGGCGACCGCTCGGCGCAGCCGTTGCGTCACGGCGACTCGCAACACCTGGCCAGCGTTCGTACACAAAGGCGTCTGCCTCCTCACCCGCCACAGTCACCAGAATCACTCATTCAAAAAAATATGAGCCACCTCTTCATTATTGTTGTCACAGCGGTTACAAGACCGTAAACGAATAGAATATTGACTGCCATACATATTCGTAGCTTTTTGCTCTCCAATGCTATTAGAGCAGAAGCCGTTTATCGTAGCAGATCAACGATCTCCATTTCAGCAGTGAATTTGGTTATGTTCATTTCGCAGAACTCGACATTGAGATAAAGGGAACGAGTGATCTAAGGTTTTACTAAGGCGATGATAGGTTACACTTTTGCTCATAAGACTCGATGTCATTTTACATCGCAAAAAAGGTGCACATTTTTTACCTTAAAATTCCACGACATCAAACGGGTTCAAAAGGCCAAAGTCAAGTATTAAGCGCATAATTTTCGCCGTTATATCATTAAGCAGTTTTTGGTTAATTGATTTTTCAGTTTCTCAGCTAGAGCACCACTTTATGATTGTTCTGAACAATAATTTACGAAATAACGAAGTCATAATTGGGATAAAATTACATACGTACGAGTAGTCTTGTTTTTGCCTTCCCCGCCAGTCACAATTTGTATATATTAATGACTTACACAGGGCACTAAACCACAATATCACGTTCAGTACAAATAGATTGCCACCATCGGCACCGGCACTACGCAAGTTGACAAATAGGACATTTTAAAGTAGAAAAATAGAGGGTCCGCAATTTAATGGAAATGAAAAAATACAAGATAAATAGAAAAGGTATTTTTTCTTGTAATTACATGAACATCGTTTTCAAATCACATGAAAAACCACGTATCAAAAATTTAATATTGCAAGAACAGAATGATTCACGGACAGATATTTCTCCAAATATGTTTTGGTCACTCGCAGTTCGTACTTTCGAATTTTTAATTAAGTATCGATACTAAATTTTAGTACAATTTTTTTCATGAGCATCATTTTTATGATTCATCATAAATGAGCATCTCGTCATCCTCACAAACAAAAAAATCCTTATCTGCTTTCACGTCCAGATTCCTTTTCGAAAATAATATGGATATTTAACAACTATTCCCAAGGTATATGCATTTTGAAATACTACATTGAAAGCTACATATTTTAGGAATATTGTTACTGGCACCATGCAAAGGCGTAATTCAAAGGTGCCTTTTAAAAGCACGGGCGATGAAGTGTTTTCTTCTCGAGTTATAAATATTATTTAATCACCATAATATTAAAATTATTCTCGTGAACCCTATATGACAAATGACAGGAGAGAAATTTGCTAGTCGAGACGTTCGCCTGGTGTTGATCAGAGAAATCAAGGAAAAATACCGATCACAGCGGCCGGACGCTAGAACTCTCCTCCAGACAGCGACTGAATTCGACCTAGCTGAAAAGCTGTCGAAAATTCTGCCACCGTCGGGACTTGAACCTAGGACCTCCCAGTCAGAGGGACAGCAATGAAATCAGTTAATAACGTGAACCAACTCTCCCGGTGAAATAAGTCAAAATATATTATATATGTATTTATTTAACTTTATAAAACTGTAAACTAGTGGTTCTGCAACATTTTCCATGCTCCATTTTTAAGTGTACTTTGCACTACTCGAGAAAAACATGAAAAGAAATGGACCTTTTTGGGGAAGAGCTTGTTTTTAAAATTGTCTTTATTTAGAATAGAATAGAATATTTATTTTGCTACTTAGGAATACATAGAATATTTCCGGTGGTAGCGTTTTCTAAGAAATTTCTAAAAATACACAAAAAAACATCAAACAACATTAAAATATTACCAAATACAATTTTACAAAATTAATCTATTAACCATATTTACTTAGTCTAATTTTAAAATTTTTGGCATTCTGAGGGAAGGTCTCCAGCACTGCAGCAGGTAATTTGTTCCAATTTTGTATTGTTCTGTTTACAAATGAGAATTTACCTACATCTGTTCTCTGTTTTCTTTGCCGAATTTTGAAACCATGATCCTTCCGCGCGACGTAAGTTGGTTTTTGATAGTCTTTCCCGTACTTCACCCCACGGACGATCCCCTCTTATTGATTTGAATAATGCACAAAGACGCGATTTCTCTCTGCGTTTTTCCAAAGGTTCCCACGATATAAATTCAGAATTTGAACGTCCTCTCCTAACAAATTTTGCAGCATATTTTTGTACTTTCTCGAGAGATTTTATTTGCCCTAAACGATAAGGGTCCCACCATACGGAGCCAAATTCTAATATCGGACGTACTAGAGACGTGTACCCTAATTCCCTTGATTTTCCACTTCCTTTTCTAAGTATTCTAATTACAAAGTGTAATGCCTTCCACGCCTTTTTCACTACATAATTTACGTGTTCTGTCCAACTCAGATCCTCGTTTAGTACAATTCCCAAATATTTACAGCATTTAGCCCTCGGAATATCCTGATTTCCTAATTTATATATGATATCGTCAGTCTTTCTAGAACGCGCGAATCTAATAAACTTGCACTTGCTGGGATTTAATTTCATTTCATTTGTGATAGCCCATGATTCTAGCTTATCTAAATCAACCTGCAATATTTCTGTATCACTTGTGTTCTTAATTTTCCGATAAATTATACAATCATCTGCAAAAAGACGTATTTTTGATTGAATTCCCTGCCAAATATCATTAATATACGCTATAAATAACAACGGACCTAGGACACTTCCCTGTGGCACTCCGGACGTTACTTCCGCCCTCGAAGATAAATTTGACCCGATTCGCACCCATTGAGTACGCGAGCTGAGAAATTCTCGAATCCAGAGAACAATTCTTCTGTCTACGTTGAGCTTACTAATTTTTTGTATTAATTTATCATGGGGAACGAGGTCGAACGCTTTTGTGAAATCTATAATAATTGCATGAACAATGGAACCTTCATCAAGAGAATCAGCAATGTCCTGCAATTTCATTGCGATTTCATGCAAAATTACGCGAATACCACTCATATTTTGAAAAAAAGTGTGCATGATCTCGTTTAATATCTATTTGAGGATAACTTGTTTTATTTGCGCCTTTTTGTGAGTGTACTTTGTTCAATTCGGTAACAGACTTTGTTCGATCCTGTTGAGCCGCTAACGTTGTTTGTAGACAAACGGACGGACGGACTGACGCCTAGGCGAACGTTTCACCGTCAACCAATTTTTCGGTATCAAGGAGCCACAAAACGTGGATTCTGACAACATAACGTGTTAGAGGAAGTTATTTACCACATAGGGGAGCAAGTATTATCCATTTATCCATAAGAATTAGAGTGTTTTGTCGAATAAATTGCCGGATTTTGTTGCAGCATTACAATGCTTATTCTTTACTACGTAAGTAATATGCGAGAAAGTTGAAACTGTCGAAGACGAACGTGGGTGAAGTACATTAATATCCAATTCCGACCCACCACAAATAAACGAAAATAGGTGGAATTTTAGACATAAAAAGTAAATGAAAATCGTTCACTCGATATCCTTCGTTAGGAGTTAATTTTGCAACGCTTACCGTAAACTACATAAGAAAAACACATGAAAATGTAAGTCATTGCGTATTAAAATTTTTACAAATAGTTTGTCAGCTGGTTCAGACCACTCATCAACGATTTTGAAAAAAAAAAAGATATCTCTCCGTAAAATTATGGTTACAAAAAACATGAACGACTGCATATCTAGTTGCAATATAACTAATGAATTGCTGCTCATCACGCCAGGTGTAATTATTATAATGATGTGGCAGACAGGTTTTATTTTCATGAAAACGGATATTTATTGGCGCGTATAATTTATTAACGACACTTTTTGAAAATTATATTTTATCAATATACTTTTTGATCGCAAATAACAAATACAGGAACTATCTTTCGCAATTGAGATACGCTTAAAAAAAACACTCCAGACTCCTTTTGATACCTTAATACTTAATAATCTGCATTTTCTTGAGTGAAAACATGGTAATTTATATTAATTTGTGATAAGCTAGCTTTCATTTTAAAATCTCTTATTATTTTTGCTTATCATAAACTCTAAAATAATTTTCATTCATTTACCTATTTCAATCGGCTTCAATTGAACTAATTTCATTTCATCTAAATGTTCAACCAGCTTTAGAACTCTGTTTCAAATTATTTTGACATCTTCTAAAAAATAAAATTCCGCAAGAAAAGTGTACTTCGATCCAGAAAACATTCGCCCAGAATTCCGTTCCCGAAAAGCAAAACCTAAACGCAGCAGCGCCGGCGCACATCATTTCCTCTCCGGCGGAATTCGGAGTCCATCTTCCCACGTTCCGCAGAATTACTGCACCGAGCCAATAGTTAGAATTAATGTTTTAATTAGTGCCTGCACCTATTTGCGTTTGCAAATGTCAAACTGCGCGCGGCGACCGCACCGCACCGCACCGCACTGCACCGCGCCGCGCCGCGCATCCCCCCATTGTCGCGTCCCTGCCGGCCCCTCTCCCTAGTCGCGCCCCGCGCTCTCTCGGGGCGCTGTACCGGGATGAGTGCGCCCCGCGCCCGGAAAAGTCCCACGGGGAAGCAGAATACAAACTGGGGGATGCGACACTTCCACACAGAAAACCTACCTTTTCAGCTAATACTGAAGGATATTAGTATTTGGTTCTTGATGAGGTTTCGTCGGCATTTGAATAGTACAAATATAGGTGTCGTCTTCTCCAATAACTTATGAATAAGATTCTATTCAAAACACCATTATGTGGTTTATCCTTCATCCTGAGATCTACCAGGGGGGAGCCAAAATTCGTCTACTACGATGCTCATTTTGCGAAGAAAAATGTAGGTAAAAACAGCCTCTTTAAATTCTTTGAATCGAATATTGGTATTCGATTGGCAGCCTTGATTACAGTTTCTGGACACATTATATTCATTGTTCACAATTCATTTTTTCAATAACAATCATTGTTTTGGTATTAGAAGATGATACAAACGTGCTGGACTGCACGGGCATTAAGCTTACAAAGCTTCAAAATACTACGGCTGGAAAGCGAAACAACTCATTTGACCTAACCGAGCTTCATGATCTGTCAGAAATTTCGAGTTCAGAAAACCGTAAAAAGGGCAACAGTGCAGTTCAGCAGCGCATTTGAGTGCAATCGCTTTCCGTTACGCACTTTTTAGCCCGCGTCCATCACGCACCGACGCGCGTCAGTAGCTCACGAGCGTATTTGGTTAAATAATTGTCTCTTCACTAACCAAAGAGATTGCTCCGCATTTTATTTTTATTAATCAATACGCATATCAAAAAGCAGAGGATTCATCGACTTCCATTTACATTCTATTTATACGCCCCGCCCGCCCGCGCGCGCGCGCGCGCGCGCGTCCGCCCCGCCCGTCCGTTTCTAATTATACAACTGTCCCTCTGCCGTAATGACGGCAATAACGCCCCGCACGCATTCACCTCGCGCTCTGCCCGTCCGGCGAGCCGAATTCGCGGCGATTTTAAACGTCCAAATCAAATTTGCAGCGCCCCTAACCGAGCTAACAGTTCCTGTTTAATGTTACGTAAACTCGCAACCACGTGCTGGCGACCGCGCGAGCGAGACGCGGCAGCGGGCGGGGCGGGGCGGGGCGGGGCGGGGCGGGGCGGGGCGGGGCGGGTGCGTGACCCCAAGCTGGATGCAGAGCTGTGCACGGAACGCATGGATAGGAGATGGTACTCGCACCACGCAGAGGGGAGGGATTTTTAAAAATGCCCAAATATGTTCTTTGCAATACAATGCCAGCCCGATTTTAGCGAGAAATAATCTGTGTATGTATAAGAGAGAAAACTGACCGACAATGTCTGGTATATCAGTGCCACAAACTAGAAACGCGAAATTTGGATTAACAGGTTCTATTATGATGTATGTAACTACTAAGAAATATTTTTCTAAATTCTTCTTCTGAAGGGGTGGGTTTTATTCTACACGCAACCCGCAAAGCACGAAGGCATTATGGATTGCGAGGCAGCGGTGCTGGTGGGCGAAACATGGTCGTGGTTGGGCCGGGACTGCCTCTGGTTGATTGACGTTTTCTGGCGCGTCAACAGCTATGGTCATTAGTCACGTTGGTGTAGTGCATGTCTTATCCCTGGAGGTGGCGGTGTTCCTCCCCGGCTGGATCCGGAGAGTCGGCGACGTCCTACACGCCGGGTTGAAGGGATATTTTCCACTACCGCCCCAGTCGGGACACGCTCTAAGCGACCGACTGGCCTTCCGACGTGTGTGCTTGCGTAGGGCTTGTAGTACGTGTAAGTGTGTGGAAGGGGTGAGGATAGGACAAGAAAGAGGTAGGAAACATCGCGCGTGGTCCGTGGCCCGTTTGTTAAGTTACTACTCCCGGCATTCCTCCGGCCTGCTACCCATTGGAAAAAAAGAAGAAAGAAAAAAACACTACTACCGATCACAGCAACCAGCAGCTAGATTTCTCTTCCTGAAAGCGGATATGAGGAGGAGTGGAGGGTGCGTGAACATTGCGAGGATATAAATAGATCCCAGTCATTTTACATCAAAGCACTGATAGAACTCATTTCAATTCATGCCTAGTATATGAATATGAAAAATTCCCTGGCAACGCCAGGTTATATCAGCTGGTATTGCATAAAATAGTGTAAAACAACCATAAACGGTCGCTCCTGGTTCCAGACAAAAATTGACATTTGTAAATGTGGCCGCTTAAGGAAGGTTACGAGAATATAAGAAGCAGTCTAATTTTGCTATTTACAATGAAATTAAGTATGCTTTACTTGTTTTTTATTTTATTTATTTTAGGCCGCTTTTCAACTTCTTGATCATTAGCGACCATCTTTACTTGTTGACTCTTTTAATAACACTTAAAATTCACAGCATCAGAATGTTGTTTTCTACAGCGAGAATAACCGCAACACAAAATCATTCAATATCCTTTATTTCAGTCTGAAAATGTGCACTGAGGGAGACAGTATTTTGTGCTTCCAGGCGCGCCAACTCCTTTGCCCGTAAGTCTCGTGAGTACAGTGCATGTTATAGGCGCGGGATGAAAATGATCCTCGGAACATTGAGGCGTGTCATTCTGCGTCGACCTACTTGTCGGCGAGCAGGGCCTCCTCCCTCGAGGTACCTTTCCTAGCGGGACACCACTCACTTTTCCAGCCGGGATAAGCTCTTAGCTCCTGACTGGTCTCCCGACATTTGTGGTAGTGAGCATGTAAGTGTGTGTTTATAAAGGGAGTGGAGTGAACAAGGATGAGGAAGGGATTATCGCGCGTGGTCCATGGTCCGGCTGTTAAGGCACGGCTTCGACATTCACATGGTGTTGATCGGAGAAAACTACTGATTAGAGCGGCGGCTAGACTACTCCTCCAGATAACGGCTGAATTCGACTACCTACAAAACTACTGTCGAAAAACAGTTACCTTCTGAACTTGAACCCTGGAACCTCCCGCTCTGAGAACCTGCATCGGCAACGGATGTTGTCACCGAGTTAGCTCAACCGTTTTTCATTTTCACTTCCATTCACGGGCAGGCAGTGAAGTAGCAAAAATATTTACAGAAATGCCATCATTGTATTAATTACAACCAATGATTCTACAAAACTATAATTCATTACGTTATTATCGTTTCAAATTCAATAAAATGCACTTCAATGGGAAACGATTCGAAGAACCATTTGCTCTCCAATATGCAGAATACTGACCATTTCCAAGAATCGTTTACATGCGTTTTTATGGGAATTACGCTTCATTACACATAGCTGAAAACGATGGTAATTTGAAATATTCCCGGTGAACTGCACCGCTCTCGGTCCCATTGCTCGGCTCCAGAAAATTTGAAATTCAAATATATATGACTTTAAAATACAAAATATGACTCTATTGTACGATGTCATTTAGATATAAGAGACTATCAATCTCCAGCAAGTAAGATTTTTAAAAATACTTCCGAGAGCAATGAATATCAAATAAAAGCTAAAATATAATATTTTTCTCCTATTATTTTAGTCTCATCATAATGTGCAGATCAAGAATTACAACACGAGAACGATACACCTATGAACAATGTCACTGGACGCAATAGAGAATCTGTAATGGCTATTTTGCAGGTCCACAATCGCAGTCTGCAGTCTTTGAGAGTGCAGAAATCCGAGGGTCAGCAGATGCATAGGTCGCTTGAAAGCCTTGCTTAATTTTATTTAAGACAAAGGCAAGTGGATTCACAGAACTAGAACTACTAGGCACATTTTGAAGGCAATTAACGTGAAGCACTATCACCGATTCTTCGAAGAACAAAACCAACTGTTCTAGTTTCCTCATTACGGTCCGAGAGTTACTGGTTTTCAAACAAGCTTCGCCGAGTTCTGTATAGCTGTATTTGATAATCCAAATTGCAAGCATAGGCTGTTTCGGAATGAAAACTAAAGTGATTTCGAAGGCGTAGTCGTAGGCAATACAGACGCATTAGATGACAAGTACGAATAAAAATATGTGGCGCAAGTACAGATACAGACACAGCATTCTAATGTTACGTAATCGTGTCGTATACAAAATGTTACTATTTTTGATACGACTACAGAATTTTAATAAAAGCCTTTAAAGAGATTTCATAACTATCTTCAAAGGGAGAACGGAAATATTTGGTTCCTTGAGCAGTGTAACTATATTAAAGATTTATTATACATTGTGTAAAAAGTAACGAGTTTATTTTTCACAAATTATTTTCATTTTTGCTTTTAAAAATGTTCATACGTTCCTTTTTTAAAATCCAATATGCCGGTACCCTTTACAGAAACACCGAGCGTCTCTTCTACTTGTTGTAAAGGGAGTTTCCTTTCCAATAAAACACACATTTAATCACCTCTGGTGGCAGTCCCGTTCTCGTTATGCGCAGCCATTGGCATACGTTTTCTTTCCCACAAGCACCTCTCCATCTCAACTGGGAGCCCTCTGACAGCCCGCTCTCCGTGAATGGGAGGCGCATCCTCCTGCACAGGCCACGTGCAACGTGCGGTCCGCCACGCGCTCTCTCCAACAGGTCCGCTTCGCCGCCATACGATCGCCCCACCCCGCCCCGCCCCGCTCGCTCCCCGCCCCGCCCCGCGTTTCCTCTTCTCCCCGCTTTGCGCGCGCTCTGAATGGGACTGCGAAGTTGTGTAGTGCCATTAATCTGGTGCGCGTGCACTCAAACGGCTGTTATCACAATCTTTGTTTTGCCCCGCGGGGCTTCCCTCGCCCGTCGCTACCCTACCCTCTCCTCTCCGCTCCTCTCCTCTCCTCTCCGCTCCGCTCGCTCCTTCCCACGCACAGCGCATGTGCGGGAAGACCCCGTTCGCTGTCCCTCCAGGCCGCGTGCGAGGCGAGGCGAGCTACACTCCCCCACGCCTAGCCGCAGTGGGCACTTTGCGCAACGCCCGGGCCGAAGTACTAAGAATAAAACATTATAAAGGCGAGTCATTCAAGTAATCTCAAGTTTCAAGTAAAAATGAAAAGGTATTTTATAGGAAAGCTCTGTATTATTTCGTAAATGTGTATTTACTCTATTTGACGTAGAACTTACGAAATTAATTCTCATCACGTTTCACAACTTTATTTCTATATCAAGAATAAAAAAAAAATATTAGCTTGCAAAAAAAAGAAAGAACTCCTTGGGATGTGAAGCAATTAAGTAATCGTTTAGAATAAATGGAGTGATATTACAAATAAAGTTGGCTTGAGGGGAGGGGGTATGGACCCGCAACTGTCCCTCCTCGTTGTAGATGCACGTCACCGAATTGCCTTCCGTGGACAGCCTGGCGCTCTTGCCCCGAACACAAGGTGATAAGGGCGCGAGGCCCGAGGGGGATTTTGTCCGTCCACTTGACCAGCGCGACGCCGCGCGCCAGCCGCTCTCTGCCCTTCCACCCTCCGCCCTATCCTCGCCCAAGGGCTCGCTCGCGTGAGCCCAGCGCGTGGGGGCCCTCTCTCAGGCGTCGGCCCTGCCCGGCCCGCCCGCCCGCCCGCTCGCCGCCGACGCCTTAACCTACATAGATAAAGACAGATCTTGTTACAAAGCCGTCTGGTCGGACTGGAAACAGCTCCATGCCCCGAGCGGGATCGGCGCGGCTTAGGGCGAGGGACAGGCGGCCGGGTGCGGTGGCAGGGAGGGCGGGGCCACGGCGGGGAGCGGGGCGGGGCAGAGTCGGGGTGGAGCCAGGAGCGGGGAGACAGCAGCGAAGCTGACGGGGGGGGTAGCGGTGATGGTGGCGGCGGCCCTCCTCCTCCTCCTTCTTCGCGAATCAGTTACCGCGCGGAAGAGGATTTGCAACGGAGAAGAAGCGGAAGGAAGGAGACGCAACAGGTTTGGGACGAACGGATACTTTACTGGGCTGGTTATGGAACGGCCTGTCTCGTTCGCGGACTTCAGCTGGGGTCGAAGCAATTACTTCCGAGACTTGCGGCATTGATATTTTTGTTTCCAATATGAACTGCATGTCGATGAACGTTACGCAATCGGTTGCCGCAGCAACCGCTCCGCGCGGAAGGAAAATTGTTCTGCGTTCGAATCCCGCCGATTGTCTCTTATTTAGCTGAAGGATATGTTCTCCTTTCATGTAAGAATACAAACCTGCCACAAGTCTGAAAACTACAATAATGATGTTATTGAGCTATTGATAGTGAATCAACAATATCATGGACTCTTTAAAAAGCAACAATCCATAACTTAATAAAAGCATCCTGGACATTTTTAGAATAGAATAAGGCAGATAATTTCCAGTATTTCATCGAATGACTTTAATTCTGGTATTAATCTGGATTGTATTAATAAAGTAAAAATATTAAAACAGAGTTTGCAATAACCTTCTTACGTCAAAACAGTTTTGCAGAGAAATATAGACTCAAATAATTGGTTGCTGGGAAGGCAGTCACAACGAACACTTAAATCATTCAATAAGTTTTGAATTTACATACACATTACAAGAGAAACTTTATACGAATAGAGAAAAAGGTACCATCACCGATAAGTTGTTACGCATATAAAACGAAGAATAATATCAGTTACATATATACTTCGTAGTGAAAGTCGATAATATTAACGGAAAACGACTTTAAATGACATTTTTCGCAAGAGTGGTCTTTCAAGAACTGTGTACATTATTTGCACGGGGAATAATAAACATTGGAAACACGGCCCGCTTTTACTTTTTGCAAATACGTCATAACAAAAAATAAATCAATATTTACTTCAATTTACGACTTTTCCACTTCAACATTCAGAGACACGGTCATGTTTACAATCCTTCGGTCACAGGAGGGCAACATAACATTCACATTAAAACGCATGCTTTGTTCTCTCACAGCAAAGCTTAAAGCACTTTTCAAGCATCTGCACAGAATGCAAGGTAAACGAAACAAACGCGGAGGCAAAATGTCTTCCACAAAGGAGTGTAAGCAACACAAAAGGATTTCTAAAACTTTGCGCTCTGCAAGCCGGGAGAGGAAAACAAACCGAAAAAAGACGAGCAGTGGGTTCCGTCCGTCAGTCATGAAGGGAAACAGGCGCGGCGCGCCGGTCGGCAAGGAAACGGGTTCGCAGACTCCACCGCACACGTGACTGCAATACGCGAGCGGGAAAGGAGGCGAGGCGAACCACGCGAGTAGTGAGGACGGTCGGGGATCGAACCCCAGGCCCATACATCGCGATCACACGAGATTTGCGGTGCGTTTGTCGACGCTCCAGGATAATCCTATTACGCCGCCCCCCCCCCCATCCACTCGCCGAAGGGAAAGCAGAATAACGGGGCGAGAGGGGAAGTGCGTTCATCAAGTGTTTCACCGAGCACGGAAGCGAAAGCCCGAGTCTGGTCTCGGGGGAAGGGCAGGAGGAGGAGGAGGTCGATAAAGCATTTGCACCGGCAATTCACCGCCACTAGTACAACTTCTTTTTTAGCGTGCGCTGCCGGAAATGAGCGTTTCAAAGCCAGCTGGTACAATTCGTTTCTCTTACGTCATCTCTTGACTTTTGTTTCTTTCGGTGCAGTAGTTGTTTGACTCGCTTGCCTGCTTACAATACGCTATCATTACCTACCTCTAACCATGTTATTTACGTGCTTCAGGCAGTTATTGCGAACGCCGCGGAAATTCAATGAACAGTTGTTTCCAATCAAAACTCAGGTTTTTTGAAAAAGGAAAACTAAAAATACTTCATTCATGATTTGTTTACTTCCTTGACCGCTATCGACTTCCTTGCATAGCTAAACCAGGAATCTTCAAATAATACACGTCGTGGGTCCGTCGTTGCGGCCGCTGTGAAAGAGCAATGTACCAAGCGTTTCCAGTCCGACGCGCAGGGTCATGTTAGCAAACGCGATTCTCCCCGCCCTCACTTCCGTGTTCAATGCCACATCCGTCGTGCACATACAATCGAAGCCAGAGGGAAATAATTCTTTGTTGGTGAACACGCAATGCCGGTGTCAGCGACTGCGTGGGTCTAACATGCTGAACGAAGCCAAAAATCAAACTCTGCATTACAACCATTCTGCCTGCCGTGGACCACCATGGTGGACTTCACGAAAATAATATTGTAATGGTGGAATTTTAAATCCTGAACCGAACACGGGATAAAAAGGTAAAATGTTAAAATTAAAAAAGCTTAGCTAACAACCAGTTGTTATTCATTAACTACAGAAACAATTTCCATTCGCAAAATGAATTTTGTTTTATTTCATTTATTTTCTAGTCCCTTTTGGCAGGTTAAGTTACCCATTAGTTTTGTTAATATTTGTTTATCTTGATATGTCTTATTAGTTTTTCATAATGGGCAATATGGAAAATTAGCTTGTTTAGTTTATACGTTATACCCTTCGATAAAGAGTTCCATATACGCTGCGTAACTCATCTGGATCGAGAGCACCGTGGTTGCGAGGGAAATATGAAAACAGTTGAATGATGCTACACGGTCTCTTATGGAGGGAATTATGAAAGGGAATTATGGGAGGGAAATATGAAAAGACAAACCGAGTCAAGTTGACATTTAGTTCATTAGTAAATAAGTAAATGTGAATGAATACTATTAGGTAAAAAATAAAATTTTGCACGTACCACGGGCGGCAACTGGCTCTAATAACTTGGGGCATTTTGTCGCCGCTCGAACATTAGAACCCTTATAACGTCCTTGGAGCATAAATAACTATTTCAGCACTCATACACGAAAACAAGCACTTATCTCCTCGGTTTATTGATTGGAATGCGTTACTTTGCGGTGTGCGTGCGGCAAAATAAACTGTGCTATACGCCTACCGCAAAGATCCGTCCGGGTCATATAAAACAACTGGGTACTGCAAAGTAAACAAAACACTGAAGCGACATGAACCAACAGGAGTGTCGCCTCTCATTTCACAATGATCCCAAGATTATACACAATTTTGTAAGCTTCCATGAATTCGTACTAAACAAAATACTGTACACAACTTGTTTAAAAGTGTCTTGGGCGTACTCAGTTCAAAATACCGGTTCCGTCTTCTGTGTTACCTCGTCCGTTAACATTTCATTCGTACGCCAAATTCTCAGTTTCTGAATTAGTTACGTAAATAACTAAAAATATAATTTTATTGTTTTTACGTCTACTAATGAATGCATAGACGATTCGCCAATGTATTTCTTTTTTATATGGGTTTTGTAAGGAGAAAAAGATAGGGAACCACTGAAAAACATTTTCAAACTCCACACTCGAATGGCAATTTTTCAACTTCATCGGAGGCACTTCAGGAGAGAATGCCTAAAACACGAGTATTGGACAATAAAGGCCTGCTAGTACAAACATTTACTTTATTACATGCTTTATATGATATTTGATAATTTTTAAAGAAATAATATTTTAGGGTCAATGTCTCCTATCGTGCCGTTTTTAGTTCGGTTTCCGTTGATGCACAGAGCAAATTCCTTCTCAAATTTTATCTCTCTTTTATCTCCCGTCACCAAATGTCACACAGATGTCACTGTTTTTGAGGCAAATAAATAAATAAACGTGATTAAGGCAAGTAAATAATGCTCTCGTCTTGACTAGAGCAGCAAAGCGCAGATCTTTGTCAAGAACATATCTGGATAAATGCGAGTGATACATTTGGTGATCCACGGTAAAAAAATATTAATAAAAAAGATCAATTCATACTTCAAAATATTTTCAATTTGGCTGTCGATAATGCTGAAGTCAATTACATGCTTCCAATTCTAATTTCTAACAGGACATTTAAGTTTAAAGCGTAGCCTGTCGTACAATTCCACATACTCATCTTCGCCATCACACCTTAACGTTAATGCAGAATAGAAAGACTCGATTAGTGCCATAGCTAAAACTCATTGTCACCCGGGGCAATTCTGGGGTGACTCCCCCTCTTCAAAACAGGTTTATATAACAGAATAGACTAAGAGAGTTTTGTTAAAACGAAACTATTTTTACTACGTTCGTTCAAATTATGTTTTTCTGACAATAATAGGATAATTATGGAAACCATCAAAGATGAAATTTAACACTAATTAATTAATATATTAAAAATGAACTTCAATTTCATTTCACCCTCTACGTGATAACTTTAAAGTACTAAAAAAAGTCAGTTGAATTTGAAATAAATTACAAAATTATAGTTAAAAAACATATAATATTCCTAATTAAAACATTCACATTATATAAATTTAATCTTTTAATTAGTGTCACCCTGTGTGAAAAGCTTCACGACCAGGGAATAGGGTGGGTGAGGGTCGCTTGGCGTAATGGCTAGAGCCAATCCATTTGGAACGTGTGTTGGACAAAGCGAGCTTTCGGCTGGTTATCTCTCCTACCTCTCAATATTCGTCGCGATTATGGCTGCAGAACGATGTCGACTGTGATGTTTTTCTGCGTTTAAAGCGCCATACGATAAATTGTTACAACTGACGTCGACCTCGGAACACGGTTTAAGGATGGCTATCGACTTCGAGAGGTAAAAGTGGACGGCGTGAGCCAAGAGGCCGGTTCAAAATGCGCGATTTGCATCACAGTACGGTTTTGCCTTTCAATATCCAGATTTGAAATTACAATGGTATTGGTGTTCAATGATATTTCTCAGTTTTTCTTTTGTGACTTGGACTAAATTTTTATTGCATACTTTTTATTACAACATACATGATAAAATGTTCCAATTAATGTGTCGAAAAGTAATAAAATTTTAAAAGGTTTAACCTACATGATGTATAAAGAATTTAAGTCTATTTAAAAGGTCAACATAATGTGTTTCTACACGGTAATTAAGTTCACCTTTGCACAAAGAAATAGGTATGGTATTTTAATTCCAAAACTATCAGTATTCTTTACCATTGTTATTTTGTAGGGAGTGTGTTTAAAAGAATAATTTCGTCATCGCGCAGTTTTCCAATGCAAGTTCAATTTGTTTGTTGATGGTTCTGCTAAGCCCATGTATGTGACGAATCAAAAAGTCATCAATTTGTTTTAAACAGTATATCAATGTAATTAAATAAGTAAGATATTCCTATATTATTGACGATAACTGTAAAACATTTGCTGTTTCGATCCTAGTCATGGGGTATTGACGATGTATCAATGGAGAGAACCAAATACAAATATGTTATTTCTTTGAAAGAACTGTGTCAATTAATTATTGCCGAAAGATCATCAAGCTATCTTTTGGCCAAGATAGGCCATCTGATCCTTTAAGTGCATTTGGTCAATGTAGAAGTTGATCATCTCCAACATTTCGGATAGTATATACTTAGACTTAAATTAAAAGGCGTAATCGGGGAATTTCCAGAGAAGCCTCTAATCGTAGTCCCCAGAGTGGCGTGTCATCAATATTTGAACAAAGCTGCAAACTAACTTGTATTATTCGTTCAAGTGACTTTCGCGAACGGCAGAGTAAGGAACTGCTGATCTTCGAAAGCTCAAGTCCCAACACTTAATCGACAAGTCCAGAAGGTACATGAAAAAGCTTCGGGCTACCAAGGTGCGGGAAAGTTGGTATCAAACGCTCAAAATGCGCAGTCGAATCGTTATCAAAGTACGACGTGGTAGTAAATTAATTATTTAAAAAAGTATCAAATTCGGTTCAGAAACCGTGAATCAGTTCTCTAAAGACGGAAGAGCAGGTAATCATGTCTATATCTATTATTCTAATTATTTCTATTTATGTTGAGTTCTTAGATCGTTATTCCGTTCCGTTCCGTTCATCGCTAGAAACGAACGTGAGCTAGAGGCTTGTGTTCTACAGCGAGAATCCACGAGGCGTGACAGGCAGTCTGTGCCACTCCCATCGGCATCGGCAAACGTGCTCAAATGTCAACCACTTATTTTAATCAAAGCACACGAGCAACGCTCTAAAGGTCACATATCAAAACGAAACGAGTCACTCGCGAGATAAGAACGAATCAGATGACACAGAAAAAGGAGTCCGCCCCGAATGCAACCTCTCCTCGCCCGGCGCACCCCGCTTTCGCCAGGTCATTGGCCCGCCAGCCTCGTTCCGTTCCGAGGGGACCTCTTGTTCCGAACGTCCAATCGCACAATCGTCCACGCGCTCGCCGGCGGGGCGGGGGCGGCCGGAAGGCGAGCGAATGAAAGAAACGGTCCTTGACCTTGCTCGCAGCTGCTCGTTTCAATGGAAAACGGTCCAGCCCCCCCGGGCGGCGAGCCGGAGCCCACACATCCGTCACGGGAGCGACCTTGGCCGCCACCGCTTCGCCAACGCAGCCCGGAATGGGATCCGCCGGCGGAATTTATATCACGTAAGTGCGCCGAGCGCTCCGCGGGGCCGTTCATTGTAGTTCGCGAAACGCTCCCCGCCCACGGCCCCCGCCGACGATAAAAACGTAATCGCACTCCAGGAGGGCGTTGGAATCAATGAGTGGCGAATTGCGCCCCCGGCGCGTTTATCTCCATGAACGGGTCGAAGCTTTTATGCATAATCGCTATAGATTGCCGCGCAATTCTCTGTTCAAAAATTAGCGAGTGCAGCGGTTTATTCGGAATGTTTGCCGCTGTGGAGATTTAATTAATTTTCCCGACTACATTATTATTTAGTTTTAATCACGCGAGCAAATTAAAAGAGAACTACCCTTCATTGAAAAATATGGTCGACACAATGCCCTATTTTTTGCATTTAAAAAATGTACTTCCAGGAATAAAACACTGCCGCTGCAGACGAGTTTTTGTTTGGAGTATAACCGCGCCACCGAACATTTTCAGATCGTGTTTCGCCGCTGCCGGGGGCTGACCGCTACATTTCCATCAATACAATTATTTATCATAATTATTATGACTGCCGGCGGCCGGTGTATCTGTCAGCGGACACGGGGCCGCCACCTGAACTGACGCGCCCCTCCCACCCACCCCGCACCCCGCTCCGCGCGCTGTGCTCCGCCCTGCGGCCCCGCGGGGCTGCGCAGGGGCGCGGGGTTGACGTGGGAACGAGGTTGAGGCGGGCGGGGAGTTGAAGCCGGAGCAGGGTCGTGACGAGCGCGGGGTTGATGCGGGGCGGGGTTGATGCGGGACAGGGTTGACACGGGGTAGGGTTGATGCGGGGTAGGGTTGATGCGGGGTAGGGTTGATGCGGGGTAGGGTTGATGCGGGGCAGGGTTGATGCGGGGCAGGGTTGATGCGAGCGCGAAGTTAATACGGGCGCTGAGTTGATGCGGGGCTGGGTTGATGCGCATGTGGGGTTGTCGCGGGGCGGGGTGAACGCGGGCGCGGAGTCGATGCAGGTGTGAAGTTGAGTCGTGCGCATGGCTGAGATAGGCGAGGGGTTGTGCCGGGCACGGGCCGGACCCTAGCAGGGCAGTGTGGGTTGCGAGGGGGGGGGGCTGGCTCCCCTGCCCGGGCGGGCCGGCCTGCGTGGGCGGCCGCCATGCGCCACCGCTCCCCCTCCCCGTCGCCCTCGTCCCCCACGCGTCGCCCGCGAATAGCCCTGCGACCCGACACGCACCCCGCCCTATCGCCCGGCGCCGAGCCCCATCTCCCCTCCCCGCGCACCCCGCCTCCCGCGCCGCCATGCACATTGCACTCCCCGCCACGTCGCGCCACGCCCGACGCCGCATTCAGGTAAGAGATACAACATAATGCGGCAACAAGATTACCGCATTCAGTAACAACATTTAGATATACGTCGCATAGATACAATAAAAGCATAGCTAAAAGATCTGTTTTGCCCTCAAGAAATGAAACGTGCAAACCTTGTTCATGTAAATGTTTCATTATGCAACATATGCAGTTATAAAAACACTTCCTTACACAAGGGAAAATCGTCAATTACATTTGTTTTATAATATAGTTCAATAAGCGAAAATTAATAATCACGAATTATAAATATTTTCCAGATCAACCTACACAGAAGCTCACGAACGCAAATTATTTTATGAATAAAATTATTTTGCACGGAGTCAGAGAAGCCAGAGAATAAACGATGCAAACTTCTAGGGCATGTACGAGGGTCGAAGATCACCACTTTTGCCAATGAACGAAGGAAATTCATATAATGAAATTACAATTTAAAGATTCTAGTTTACCAAGTGAAGGAACACAAATACTCGAATCAGGCGAGTTTTTCATTTGAACCTTCGGAACACAAACGTTTTTTGTTTGTGTGTATGTTTATTGTTTTTAAGTCCATTAGTCATCCCTGATCGATAGGCTGAACTTTTAAAAGCTACTGAGTTACCAAGGCTATTTCTTGCAGCTTACACAGCACTATTACTTCAATATACTAGCTGATTGTGAGGACAACTTTTCCACTCTTCTTCACATCGTTCGATAATTCGAAACAGAGGAGCTTGAATTCGGGGACGTTTAAGGAAAGATGCAGTTCGAAGAGCTTCTGTTCGAGGTTTACAGGAATTCGAATAAAAAGAGGGCTCAAATAATAAGCGAATTGGAATTATCGAGGAATTCGAGTTACCGAGGATTTCGAATTACCAATGTTTGAATTATCGACGTTCCACTGTGCCTGCAATAGTAGCGTTATCAAAAGGGCTGCCTTGTGATGGAGAACATTCCGCTAAACGCGTGGCGCACTGTATAATCAAGTCTGGTCGAATAGTATTCAAGAGTTCTGATCAACTGGAAGTGGGATATACGAACAAAAACCACCGTAAACGGTTTAGCCCAATCAACATGTAAAAGAGTGCTATTACGGATCAACGGCTGTAAAATGGAAAAGGTAGGTAGCGAAATTAATTGGTAGGACGAAACTGACGGCAGCAGCCACGGCGCAATTTCCACTTTTGTTGACTTCAGCGCCGAGCAGCGACTTTAGTTTCGGGCCATGCGACTGAGGCCAGAGAGGCCACAGAAAAAAAATGTTGCATCAACGCAGATGGCGAAAATGTTTACTTTTTACACCTTCTCACCTCCCGATGACGCTACAGCCCCGGTCGAGCTCTGGCCTAGCAAACGAGAACTCTTAAGAACTTAGATCACAGCCCTAAAAGGACAATGGCGGCAGGATGGGGATGGAAATATCGCGCGCAGTCTTTGGCCCGTTGTTAGGAGTACTGCGCAGGCATCCGCCTAACAATGATCACAGGAAGCCACGGAGAGCACATCAGAGCAGTCGGCCCCGAGAATACGCACTGTGGAAATAGTTAATGTTTCATTCACTTACGGAAGAAAGTCAACCACAGTTTTATTAGAACGTACAATTTACTAAATTCAGTTTCAGAAGCTATATGCTGTTTGAGTAGTAGACGTCTAACTACAAACTAACGAACCCGATACTTCATTTTTTGTGACGAACGTTTTCCCAGAGAATTAACTCATTTGTTTAAATACAAAAGTATTCAACAGAATTTGATATTTTAAATGCAATATACTATTGATAAAAAAAGATAGGAAAGAAGAATATGGGAATGAATAAATCCTGAGTCTTGATGTCTTAGATAGTTTTATTCGTGCTCCAATGTCACTTAGCAAGCTCAGAATAGCAATCACTTAGCAAACTCAGAATAGAACGAAACGTAGTAATCACAGAGAACCGTATCAATCTAAACAGGTTATAAACCATAATTTTTCCTTCTTTCTATGATCTTCCTTCAGTGTCACAACAGACACGCGCACACATACATACATACATACATACATATATACATAAATACATACACACACAACACACACTTTTTCTCAAAAGAGTAAATATTTCTTCATCAGTTTCCAAAGTCAAAACACACAAAACTGATCCATATATCCTACACCGCAAATGAGAAAAAATATAAGAGTACTTTTACAAGCCTCGAGAACCACTAAACAATAACAAGCTTTAGCACATATCACTACAGCTGTGATTATTTTAGAATCCATTATTGACTCTCTAACAGCCTGGTTTTCAGTCCACTTCAATTTATAATTCGCAGGTCCCGATGATATATTTGACAACCTGTCTAATCCAGATGCAAACTCCCCCGAACTCTTCATCGCGATTATAAAAATGTAGCGCGCACTGTATTTGCGATTTTATGCGCCGCTTTCAAATTTCAAAACACAACATTTAATAAGAATGCACATTATTCCTGAAAAATGATCTACGATTCGATTTCCTGAACAATCAATTTACTTCATAATCGCGGCGTTACGGCTTTGAAAACATAACAAGCAATTAATGCAACTTTTCGCACAACATTGTGCACCATAAACGAACATACAAATGAGAGACCAACTGCATTATCAACGTGAAGCACCAATATGAAATATCCCCCTCCCAACGCTTTCAGCGCTGATAATCAGGAAAGTGCTGCGGACATTGAATTTATTAATCAGCAGAGGGGCGCGTGCGGCATGGCCAACGTCACTGTCACGCACCCCCTCCCCCCGCCGCCCGCTCCCCCCACGCCGCTCGCCAGAGCTCGGCTTTAAAAATCTAGCGATGAGGCTTGCCACGATCCTCGCGATGAACTGCCTCTCCTCGTGAATCGTCACGCAGGACAGAGTATTCCTCGCGACTCGTCGCGATAAACTGCCTCTCCTCGCGAATGGTCACGCAGGACTGAGTATTTCTCGCGATGAACTGCCTCTCCTCGCGAATCGTCACGGAGGACTGAGTATTTCTCGCAACTCGTCACGATGAACTGCCTCTCCTCGCGAATCGTCACGCAAGACTGAGTATTCCTCGCGACTCGTCGCGATGAACTGCCTCTCCTCGCGAATCGTCACGCAGGACTGCGTATTCCTCGCGACTCGTCGCGATGAACTGCCTCTCCTCGCGAATCGTCACGCAGGACTGAGTATTCCTCGCGACTCGTCGCGATGAACTGCCTCTCCTCGCGGATCGTCACGCAGGACTGAGTATTCCTCGCGATGTACTGTGTCTTCTCGCGAATCGTCACGCAGGACTAGAATTCCTCGCCTCGCGTCGAACGACTTCTCGCTTCTCGCGGCTCGCCACGACATAGCGCAACCGACTCCACGCGAAACGAGGACAACTCCTTGCTTGCCTTCCACGAACGACATCTCTGGAATCGCCCAGAAGAGTGACAAAAATATTAAATGGTGATGAAATCTAGTACAATTGTCACATTTTCGTCCGGCCAAATGTGTCAACGATTACTGTACATTACAATAGTGTCAGATGCCAGATATGATATCTTTCGTAAACAACAATGTGGTTTGATTAATGACGATTAATTATAAAATTGCGCCTCTAAGAAGCAACCCGCCCCTGCCCCCTCCCGAAACCCATTATTTTTATATTCCCCGAAAGTGGAAACTCAACGCTGAAATTAAAGTTTAATTTAAAAACCGCACTATTTCTAAATTTCCTCTTACCTAGTATTTGCAATGCTTTATTAATGACGGTCCTTAATGGTTGCACTGGGGGGGAGTGTATTTTATCCCACTTATTAGCATCATGAGACCGACTTTTCACGACCGACACTTCTCTCGACTTATCCTACCGACTGCCAGAACTGTATCATATTTGGCAACTACAAAACAGGTTTTCAAGATATCTTATGCACAGAAATAAATCTTGGCTTTTCGCACTTTGCTTACATATTCATGCTCGTTAAAACTTTTTTACTGTAACTAAGCTCATAAAACAGTATTGAATGGGCGACACAAAGGTTATTTGCATTATGAAAATTGACTTTAAAACATTTTAAAACAGAATGTTGATTGCGCACTAGAGCGCTGCTTCAATTCTTCATAAATTATCATCGAAATTCATATTGAAATGTATGCACACGGCTTATGACAGATCGGTGAATAGTGAAGTGCATATTGTTTTTGAAGGTTTTATTCCATCAAATACTCATGTGAATGAGTGGTGGTTGAATATAGACTCAGATAACAAATCAGCAGTCATTATGTAATTCTTGATAATGCATTTACATGGTAATTATTAATAAAATAAAGTGAATTACATTTTGAAGAGTGTTCTTTTTTTATTTCATTTATAGGGATTCCATATCTATTTGATCATATGAAGCATGTTTTTAAGTACACTCATGTCACCACGTTTGAAATGTAAACTAATCTTTCATTAAAGTATTTTTTTATCAGGCAGTTATCTTCACAAATACGATACGAAACATTCGGCTGCTGAGGGTGGTTACTTGCTTCACTACTCTTGCATTCGCCTGGAAATGAGAGAACCGCGGAAACCACCGAGCACAGCAGCGGATCTTACGTTTTCGGGACTCCAAACTAGAACCTTGTGGTCTAGGTGTATAAACTTGCGGAGCCGTTGTATTATCTCAGTGTTGGGTTGATTTCGCCTTTCTCAAAGATTTTGAGCGTTTAGGCTCAGCCACTGGAAAGGGAATTCATCCTGACCCACTGTTCATGCTTAGCTAAAAATCATACGAGCATCATGACAGGACAATACATTATTATCATTATCATCACTGTTACTGTTATTATTATTATTATTATTATTATTATTATTATTATTATTATTATTATTGTTAACATTATTATTCTTTATTTTTTCCTTTTTTGGAACATTGGTATTATTTGTTGTACATATTAACAAATCAAAGGACAATATTATTATTATTATTATTATTATTATTATTATTATTATTATTATTATTATTATTATTTTATTACACTTTAAGAGGCGAGAGAAATCCACTTAGCCAGCGATGTTGCCGTTTCAATCTTAAAAGCCATTCTATGCAGAAAACGTCGTTGAGGGCCGCGCTTTTCTCGAACGAACGGGAACCGTCCGTCATTCCGGGCTCCCAGAGAGTAGGAAAGACACCGCACACAGCTTCTTGGGGGCAATGCTCGGTCAACCAATGCAACCTCGGCTCTACACCGTGCTCGACTGTCACCGACACCGAACGCATGGGGACATCACCAACGATGGAGAGGAAGATGCCCAACTACAGCCGATAGTTATGGTGGAGATATAGCTGTGAATCAAAATTTTAGGGCATACGCTGTGGAAGCTTTTTCCCACGGATTTCACCCATAGATTCGCAAGGATGACCTGTGATGTAGTGGTCAGACTATTCATCTTCGAGAGCTGGAGTCGGGATTCAATCCACGGCCGATCCAAAAGGAATTTTTGAACAAAACGGGTTTGCGAAGTTTTCCTTTTAATTAGACTGGCTCCAGCTTGTTATTACACCATTGCTCTCTCGTCATTAACTCATCACCCTCATTTACATCATCTCCACCCCAGGCAAGGGTGAAAATGGAGAGGAGGAGTACGCAAGATGGAAGAAGAGAAAACGGAAAGCCAAAGACGATAAGAAAACAGAAGATGGAAAGAGTGCAGAGTCGTGAACAGATGTAACACGACGTACCAGAGTTGGAAGCCGAGGTGCAAATTGCAAAGCTGTAAAGGAACGCCAGAAGAAAAGAAAGCTGTAAAGAAGTAGGCGAGATTGAGATGTGAAAAAGATACAGCTCTGCAGCTTGACGAGGCACCGCTCGCACGCAGAGAGGCGCAGCGTCATGCGGCGTCGACGCCAGTCACGACGCGCGCGACCTCGGACTCCGCCCGCGGGCGGCCACGCCCCCACAACACAGCGCAGCGCCCCGCGCGGCCCACGACGCCTCCAGCGGCGGCCTGCTCTAAGCACACACCGTCCCTCCGGCGCCAACCACTGCTCAATACAGGCACGCGGTTACGCACAGGGCAAGTGTGCTAAGGCCCGTTCACAAATGTTCATTAACAAATGAAATTTGTTCCAACAAAACGAGTTAGGCTGCTTCACAAGGACTAGTCCAACCCCTGTGAAGTGTCCTAAACCCTACCCGTATCCTTATTCCTTCCTAATTCTGGCCGCTGGGTAGTGACGCAGGAGCGCGCGGTAGGAGGCGCGTACGCGGAGATGCTACCTGGCGGTCCTCTTGACAACCGACTGCGACGAGACGCGACAGACAATGTTAACGGAGGATTACTCCATAAAACAAGCGCAGTAATAGGAGGATTACTCCGAGAAGCGCAAAGCGCTCAACGCCCCCCATGGGCCTAGGAGACGCGTTGCGTCGAAGTAGACGCAACAAATTAAAAAAAAAAAAAGAGATAAGCATCGAGCACGCCGTTCTCGGGATGCAGCCACAGCCAGATGCGTGGAGCAGATTGTGCGTTCACCAGAGGGCGAATCGACAATGGGGTTCAGAAATGTCCTAGTAATCAGAAACACAATGTATACGTACTCGCTCACCACAAACCTTTCAAGCTAAACATGTGATAACGGAGAGGGATGTCTTACGTTGTTAAATTATCGTGATCGGTTTTTTCCGTAATGATTCCGTTAGTTTTGCTTGCTGAGAAACTCCGGTTAGGCCGGACGCCAGGCAAAATGTTGCTCAGTTTGCGTTACGCGTGGCGCAACAACAGAGCCATCTCCGCATGCCACAATAGTGTGACCGAGTAATGGCTTCTTTCCTCTATAAAGCAACTACATGAAGGCGCACAAATAGTGCTGTACGGTACGTAAAGACATAAACGGTATTAACCTTACATTATTCGTTACATTCTGTTGTACTAAATGAGTCCAGACGGTGGCAGGATTTTTCAGTCACTAGCTACGTAGCTAGGTCGAATTCGGCAGCTGTCTGAAGAATTTTAGCGACAGGCTACTGTGATCAGCAGTTTTCCTTGATTTCTCAGATCAACACCAGGCGAATATCGGAGCAGTACTTAACAAACGGGCCACGATCCGCGGGCGATCTTTTCTTTCTCTTTCTTTTTCAATCCTCACCCCTTACACACACAATTACAACCACTACACTACCGCACATGCCAGGGGACCAGTTGAGATCTTAGCTCTTGTCCCGATTGGGGCTGTGCCCCCGCTATTGGGCGATACCTGGTTTGGGAAAACAATGCTAGCCGACGGGCAGGTCGGCGCCGGATCTCGCCATCCAGTGGGGGAAGAACACGCTATCTCCCTCGATAAAAACATGCACTACATTTACGAGACTAATGACCTTAGTAGTTGACGCAGCCGGAGTCACTAACCAATCAATCTTGGAGTATGCTAGCGCCCCAGGCACATTGGCCGCTGCTCAGCCCCGATCCCTTTCTCGCGCTCGCCCGCGGACTCGCTGAGTGGTGGTCGGCCGCAAAGGAGACCGTTGTTTGGAAGGGGAGGACTCCCCTCACCCTCGCGAAGGCAGTCGCATCGACTTTATTTACTACGCGGTGCATAGTTTAACACGTGGAGACCAAAATAATACACGTTGAAGTCATTCACAGTTGTTTGTGAAAATAATATCAAAATACTAGTTTTTTCGAAAGCGGTACGTTACGGGCTTCATTTTGGATGACTTGAAACCAAAGGATTTTGGTGTACGAATCATTCCATGGCAAAATGAGGTTCAAAGTAGGCAAAAAGAGAGATTACAACGGCCGTATCGGATCCAGGGAGGCTCGAGAGCGGTGCTCCCCCCAGGTTCCAATTGTTTGTTGCTGAAATTTACTCAGTTATATAAAAGTTATACAAAAGAATGATCACGTATTGATCGCAACACATTCAAAAGGAATATTTCAATTAAACCCGCTCGGATACCTCTAAGAAGAAATAAATATTATCAAAAAGTATTATATTTTTTTAAGAAGTTTATGTGTGTCGAAATCGTAATTACTAATTAGATCTCTCCTGTAATTATTTTTGGAGAATGAATAACAAATCGTTGCAGAATGATCTCTTAATATTTTTTCGATCAGTATTCAATAGAGCTTTCTTCATTGCAATGTTCTCATACGCTTCCTTTACTTAAAATGTCATAAAATTATATTTTTATTATTCTTATTGCTATTATTATTATTATTATTATTATTATTATTATTATTATTATTATTATTATATTATTATTATTATTGTTGTTGTTGTTACTATTGTTGCATGAAGGCAAGAAAATTGTAGAATTTGGATCCGAAAAAATTTAGGATGTTTCCTTCCAACTACAACGTATTCATTTGAAAACAAATTTCCTTTATTTCATCCTCATTGGAAAAAAAATCTTTCACTAAAATATGTTGCCTAATGAAGTATCATTCATAAAATAAAACAAATAGCGTTATGAGGATCCATCAACTTCATAATAAGCTTCACGAAAGTAGATAGTTTCCTTTTTTCAACTAGGAAACGAACGTACAATTCCCCTGATGTGAAGGGTCACTGCCTATTATATGCTGAAATATAAAAGGAACGTCCGTTTCATGCAAACGAAATAAACAAAACATTACGCCTCAAAACGAAATATATCTTCTTGTAGCCGCGAAATGGGTAATTAATATTTTACAAGGATGATATTATCCCTGGCTTGGGTATCAGAGGGCGTTTGGATTATTATCGTGTTATTACGACAGCAATCCTTCGAAGGTTTCCAATTACCACAAATTTAAACATGACAGTTGACTAAGGAGACCCCGAAGAACACATGAAAGTTCCAAGAAGAACGCAGTCGTGCCAGAGTCAACATGTAAACACCAATAACGTCAAGGGTCAACTCTTTGGGAACATGAATTATGACATCGATACTAGAAAAAAGTTATCAATCACAATAGGTCAGAAGATGACGGTTATCTGACTCGACACATATAAGAAGCCCAAAGAGGTGCTCCATACAGCACTGTAAACACACTAAACCTCGTGACTCCGGAGCGTCAATTCGGTCTCTTTGGCGATATGACATTACCGTAGCGATTATCAAAATTTTCAAAATTTTGGTGCATCAGAACAAAATGACAATCTGAAACAGAACACCCTGGACAAATCCATGCTTGCTGTGTCGTTCTAACACATAAACCCCAACATGCACAGAATAAAAAGAGTCGACCTGATCATACAGACATGATGTAGCAGAGTCTTTTCATAACAAAGATTTTCGGTTAACAAATCAGAAGAATTCGACAGTTCATCGTCCGAGAGCACAACAAACAACTCTCCTCGCAAAACGAACAAGGCTCAATACGCAGTCCTAACACAAAACAACTGTATACAGATTCCGACGTCATCGTTGAGAAGATATACATGAAGTAAATATGATTCTTCCGGTGACACGGCATTACATCGCCCCTATGAAAAAATTTCAAAGAGAACAGTCCTGCACAAGACAACAGTTTCTAGACTCACAGCACACCAAACAAGCCCAATGAACCCCGGAATGTGCAAACAACAACGTCGACACGCCAACACAAGTGACGGCAGCGTGAAAGAGTTAACAGAACACTTCAGCGGTAGGATATTAGGATAGGAACGCCACAGGCAAAAAGTTTCTATCAAAACGATCAATCAACGTTCTGCGGAAACTAAACAAGATGATTTACTAACACCGGATATATCACACATCCGAGCCGAGGCTCATGATGAACCACACAGTGAAGTATACTTTCCAAGAAGATGAACGGCAGTGCGAAGGCGCATCGCCTCTGATATTAAAACCTAACTGACACTTCCTAGCAATGGTTTTCATCACAACACACACAGATGGCAATGACTGACACACGCCAAACCCTACAACATAACCAAGCTTCAAAGCACAGCTAACCACGCAGATAATAAAAGGTCAACACGCACAATCTAACATGACACGTCAATGACTGTACCAAAGAAATATTTTCAGTCATATATTCATATATTCATTTGAATGTGAAGATATATCGACTGAGAGCCCAACTATGCGAGTGTACATCGACTTCGAGGGCATATAACGACCTACCCAACCGTCCCCTTCCAATCCCAATTCGACCCCCTGGCGACGGGGCTGGCGCGTACCCTTGGCGCTCGCGCACACACGTACAGCAATGACACGCGGATCAGGCGGCGTCGGCTCCTCCCGGCAGGTCCTGGGCGTCGCTTCCAATCCACTCCGCTCCGCTCCGCTCAGCCGTCAGCGTACACACTGGCGGGCCCGCCGCCACGCCGCTCACGCGGGCCGCGATCGCTGCCGCCACCGCCTTCTCCTCCACCTCCTCCTCCTCCTCCTCCTACTCTTCCAGACGCGAGCGCGGCGGCGGCGGCTGGCTGCCTTCGCTAGCGCACAAGCGAACGCGCTGTGCAGGGCCCGCCCCACCGCTCGCCGCGCCTTCAGAGCTATTCTGTCCGCCCCCGCGCCACTCATATGCACACACAGCACCAGCCTTTACGCTGCTCATTGCCAGTGGGATCGGGTTCGCTAAGAAGAGGCGGATCAGGTTGGAGGGGGAGGCGGGCGGGTGGGTCTGATCGTGATGCACTGTGATGAATAATGATGTTGGCTAAAAGGGGTCAGAGCGAGTCAAGAGCTGCAATTGAGAGTTTTTCGATTGGAGGACACGGCGATTTTTTTGAGCAAGCGTCTATACGAAATGTTTCCAGCTTCTTGTCAAATCTCACTTAAATGATTTATCTTCACCTTCCATTTATTTACGTGTGTCCCTCAAAAGTTAAACGAGACGCATCCTAAAACCGAATGACTGTGGCTTAAGATAATCTCTCACTAGCCCCTTCAGATTTTTTGTATCATGTCAATAATAATGTCAATTGTATCATGTCAATATGTAATTAGTTCAATACTGTTTTTAGATTCAAGATGGTGTTTATTTTTATATTCCTTTTATTTATTTAATTATATCAATATACAAAATGTAAAGTATAATTTAAAATGTTAATTATTATTTTGGTAATGGATTAAGGACAATCTACATTATTAGAACGCTCACAAATTGTTCTAGGCACAATCATCAAATTCTGATTTTTGCGTATATTTAACTTATCTTATTGAAGTAGATTAATTTTTTAACGAATATTTTGAAGAGGGCCATGAACCCCTTCATTGAACCCCCCTCCCGCCACCTGGTTCCGCCTCAATTCACAAACCTATTATAATAATACAACACAAATTCTCGTATACTGTTGTCACTTATGAAATGAAATATATTTAACATTATGAGTGTAAATGTGTTTTATACACACTACACACTGTAATGTTAAGAGACAATATTTATCTCATCCCACCGACGTTGGAATTCATGATATGTAAATTACTTGCGTGTACGCACGCAGTCGCCTCGGAGGCTATTATGCTTGAGTTCACTCGCGAATATATTATCCATTCCTTACCCTTGACAATGACAATTGAATCAATGGATTCGCTACCTACGGACAAGAGTAATGCTATTTAATGCGTTAATCTTGATGGACGTTGATCTCATTAGAATGAGAATAAGAGGTCAGCATCCTAATACATTCACCATTTTCTCGCCCATTCGCCCACTCGTAAACATTTTTATGTCGAATATCGAATACATTGGTCCTGGTATAGAATATCCCGACTATTGTACACGCTGCATTGTGACAACGTGAAGAGTATTATCACTATTTATTATATACCATTGCAGATGGCAAAAAGGTATACATTCGCCATTCAGTAAAATATACCTACATGAGACCTTGACAGTCGCTACTTTACCGTAGATAATCTACCAGAATTCATTACAACTTTGCGGCAGTTCTTTTTCATCCCTAGTTACTCAAGCGAAGCCAACCCAATGGCAGAACAAAGTAACGAAAAACAACTACCCTCATTTCGAAAACATTAAATGAAGCATTATGAAATATATTATGAAATAATTCAATCCCTCCCTCCTCGGCTAAGTTATTTCATATCAAGCTTCAGTTCCTAAACAGCAACTAAGTATATGAACCGAGCTCCATCTGGATGAGAGATTCTTACAGATCGTTTCCTTGGTTTCCACTCTGCAATCTTGTACGTAGCATAGGCAATCTCTGGAGCTGAAGTGCCAAAGCAAAAAGAAACTTCTTTAAGTTGCTGCAAATTCAGGATGAAAAGCCTAAAAGATCACACAACTTTATTTTCTCTTTTAAGAGATGTACGTATTTCTTTTATTGTAACTGTATGAATATGTGTGTACCCAAGGACACTGTAACTACCCAACAGAAATACTCATATATCCTTAAAATTGTCAGCAATAAAAATGTTCATAACAAAGCATCAAAATGTAATGCTGCCGCCTCCAAATCTTAGAACATTTCATCCATGAAACATCAACTTCATTTTGCAGAACTTACACTTCGTTCAATCAGCCCAATGCATTTCTTTAGTTGTTGATTGAAATCTCTTGAAAAGTTTTCTAACTAAAAGTACAAAATCACGCAAAAATTGGTATCATGAGTAAAAAAATTGAATCACTCAACAAGCGAAAACCAAACACTAACACTTCTTTAACGGCTTCCTTTGTACGCGATTTTACGGTTGCTTTCTTTCTAAATTTTCTCATTCATTTAGTTGCCAAAGTTACATAAATGAAGTTCAATAAATTACGCCCAACAAAAAGAGAGTGAAAAAATATTACAATTGTGTTATTACAGGAACGTGCGCGCTGAAAAGTAAAAGCAGTCCAATTGTTTCTCCACGAGACTTAATTTTAACACTGCATTCATGTAAAGTGCATTATGTATGAACCTTTTCACCGAGTGAGTTTGTGGAAATACGTGACCAAACATTCGTTTTTACGTACGGAAATAATTATTTTTGAACTGCTACTAATAGTATTGTATGGTCGTTATTTGTGAACTTATGGTTTTATAACTGGAATTTGTTATCACACTCGCACGCGATATGTCACATTAAATTGAAAGGCAATTATTTAAACATTCGCTACCGTAATAGATGCCTTTCATAATTACGAAGCGTTTTGCAAGCACGATGTTAACCAGCACAACTCTAGTCCCTTGAAAATCACGCTGGAATACATGAACGGCTACTTTTTTCTTAAATAATTAAAAAAGAAATGACTATATTCAAAAAGAAAAAACAGAAATAAGAAACCATACAACATTCTGAAAATTAAATTTATCCTGTTTTTAAAAATTGACATAAGTGAACAATATCAAATTAATAGGAAATAAATTATTGATAAAATATACTAAACAGCTATAAATAAAACAATTTAAATAAAATGCTGGTTATACGCTGGTTTCAAATTGTTTGGTGTTTAAAAGAACATTCAAAGTGGAATAAGTTTGTTTCAATAATAATAATAATAATAATAATAATAATAATAATAATAATAATAATAATAACCACAGAACAAATAATTGACTACTCCGACTATGAAAGTAGTGATTCGGCGTATAGTCTGAATTTTCTAATGTTTTTTGCTGTTTATATTTTTGTACTTCATTCTTTTCAAACAAAAGTTCTGTTTTGGTAAAAGAAACGGCTGTTTTGAAGAAAAGTTGCCGAAACGCGAAAAATCTTTGGGTAAGAATAATTTACACACTCCGATTTAATAATAGTGACTTCTGACTTTTTATTGATTAATGATTCCGGCCGCGCCCACGATTAAGGTCGTAAGTCCCGTAAGTGAAGTGACGGTGATCTTCCCTCGCTGGATGGCTGGATCCTCCGCCGACCTAATCTCGGCTTGCGAGTTTTTCCTCAAACAGGTACTTCCCTCCAGCGAGGTACTGCTCCAACCGCAGCAAGCAATAAGCTCTCAACGGGTCTTCCGGTGTGTATATGTGTGTGTGTGTGTAAGTAAGGGATGAAAAAAGGACTAGAAAGGGGAAGGGAAGATCGCGTGCTGTTCATGGCTCGTTTTTTAGGGTACTGCTCTGGCATCGGCCTGGAGATGATCGGAGAAACTACGGGAAACTATGATCAGAGCAGCCGGTCGCTAGAATTCTCCTCCACGCAGAGGCTGAACTCGATCCTAGCTATCTAGCTAGTGTTGAAAATCCTGACACTGTCTGAACTCTAACCTTAGAACCTCCCGGTCAGAGACACTGCAAAGACATCCTGAAATGACATTGATGTCCTAAGCCATTTCAGACGGTTTCTGACTGACGCTTGGTCAGGTGGACGCGATTATTCTGATTTAATTTTATGATACTGAAGCTTCCAATGCATTTTGATTTAATTTTTGAAACTGAAGCTTCCGATAACCACGTCCGAGCTGATCAAACGTAAGAAATCACTATACTTAAAAAGAAGAATATGACTACTTTTGTAGACATAAAACCAAATTATAATCGAAAGTCATTTCCTAAACAATTAGATGAACTAGTTTCTATTAAGCAGACAACATACGATTCTACCGTGTTTCCAATGGTGGCGGTGCTCTAGGACGGCCAATTATTTGTCTTCTACGGTTCTATTCAATGGCTCAGACTGACCCAAACTATGTGGAAATCAGATACCAAGTTTTGTACTGTGATTATTTTAATCCAGGCAATTTATTTAAGCACAGCAGACATGAAAAATAGTTATAAAATAATCGCAATAACTCGGGAAAGAATTGTTATTGGCATTAGTTCATGAAAGATAATATTTCATAACCACATAAGACAGTTTCCTGTGTCCGCAAGAAGGTGAAATAAATCAATAAGATATACATCATTTGAAGAAGGTAAAATAAATTACCGGAACGATGGCATGTGGTAAAGACACGTGGTCTCGACGAAGACGTTCTGCCATGAGGAATCATCACTTGACGAAGTCTAGAAACATACCTGAAGGAGCACTTGAAATCTAATATAATAAAGTCTCTCCGCACTGACCCGAATCAGACCCTTCAATTAAAAACTGCATTTATGTTGGTAGCAACCAGACCACTGGGAAACAAGTGAAGGGGATAACACTCCCAGCCTCTATTACGATTCTGGTGAGTACACAATTTGTGTTTCCAAGCCGCAGCTCGTACTACCAACATAATTTCTGTTGCAAGCACTCTCACCAAAAACGTGCCAATGCGGAGACTTTCGTGGCGCGCTACATTAGTTAAACAATATTTTACTTGATTTTCACTGGTAATAAAGACGAGATTTCGTAACGTGTCTATTCTCTGGAGGCCCACGAGTACATTTCGCGACATGGAATAGTATACTTTTTGTAAAGTCCTCAAAATTCTGAAGATCACAGAGCGCCCTTCTGCGAAAGGACTTTACTAGGACAAAGAGCGGATTTCCAGTTTAGCTCTGGTGCGTCATTTAGAATTGTTTCCTTACATGCTCAGAATCTTCAATTGGGCACAACTGGCAAGATTTCCTTTTCGAAGGGAGGCGTACGAAATATTTTTCGGCCTTAAAACCCCACTTCATCGCATGGATTCGAACACACGAAATCTAATACAATACGCCAAATTATATACAATGTTGATGAGCTTCAATTAAGATAAGCTACGTCAAGCGAATTTACACGGGAGGCAACTGAAAGTTCAAAGAATACTGTTAAAAGATGATAAACATACAAAGCATTATTAATGCATGAAAAGATACTGAAGGTACTGTTGATATTACTGCATTGCATCACTCTACTTCGCCAGTACCTTGCCTAACTTTACCAGAAACGAGAAAGAAAGAAATCAGTTCTACTTGTTCAGTTGTTTACCATTGTCCAATCCCACGTGTCTCAATTATATACTGAATAAAAAATGGTTTCGAACGTTCATCCTTTACCGAAAATATGTAAAGGAATGGTCACGTCAAGACTCGCTGGACGCATGGGATACCTGTTGCAAATGCCCACCACGCCGCAGCGCCGACCTTCACTGTGGACGTCGGCGGCCGCCGGTTCATTCTTGCCGCAGTCTATCAATCAATGTACGCAGGTCGCTCAGCTGCACCAGTCTCCAGCTTCCCCGCGCCCCACTCCGACCCCTTTTTTTCTCCCCTTCCCCACCCCCTCTCGCTTCTTGTTCCTCTTCTCGGCCTCCCATAACTTGTTTCGCTCCAGTGGTTTTTCTTCTTCCTTATCCAGCTGACTTCCTCGGGAGTCCCGCGGTCGTTATAGCTCCTTTTTTTCCAAAGGGACGTAAACCAGACAGTTGAGAAGGATGTAAATGTACCGTGGACGGCGCGGGGGAGAAAGAGGCGGGGGTGGGTGGAGATCTCCCTGAGGAAAGAGTGTAAGGAAATACCAACTTTAAGGCGGCGGCGAGGGCGGCGGCCTCGCTGCCTCGCCCTCGGGGAGCCAGGCAATTCGGGAATACCGTTTTATTTCCTTCGAATAACGCGTGGGGAAGAAAAAGTCTGCCGGGCTATTACGACAAATCGGGAACAAGTCGCGGATGACTAACTCATCGAAACATGTAGGGGAGGCGGGACGGCTCCATCGAGGCGACCTCCCACTTGCGTGCTGCGAAGGCATTAAGGCGGGGCGAAAGGCCTTGCCTGCCTCTTTTGTTTACGTTGCACTCGTTAACCTTGATGTATCTCTGGCGTTCCATCGACAACGCGATAAACCCCTCGTGACTTATTGAATACATACAGTTTAGTGATGACGAATTATAATGCGTTATTAGTAATTTCTGCTGCAGCAGTTTACCATAAAATCAACGAATGTGGGTTAATGGAAGGTGTGGTTAATGAATGATACTTGTGTGTAACAAGGCAGAAGTCTTACGATGTAGTGTGATGATATGCAAGCTTCCAACGCTAAAACTGAATGAGACATCATATTAAGAATAAGGAAGTTAGGACGAGTTGTCATTTAAATTAAATTTTAAAACAAACGTAGTACAATAGAAGAGATATTTATAACTGGGATTATTCATTAGAGGGTAAAACAATTTCACTGGACAGAAGGACACCCAGAAAATATTATGGAATATTATTTTCCACTGAAAAATATTTCATAACAATTACTATAATTCGCTTTTAAGCATTTTAACAGTTTCGTATTTTTGAACTAGCGAAACAAACCTATAACAAAATGCACAAAGTTTCATTCACATAACACGATTTCTGCAACGAAACAAACATAAGAAATCACCTTCCGGTCGTTTTTTCGAACGTGGAACTGGTTGAAGTCAAATTTGAGTGACGAGAGTTCAGCAAAGTTATTAACTGAAAATGATACAGCAAAGGGCAATATCTTTGAAAAGAGACGCTCAGAAAAGTGTCGGAACGGGGATGAAGAGGGGCGGTACAGAGCGGGCATTGAGAGGAGGCGGGTCCGGAATGGGGACGGAGACGGGCTTCGAACAATGCTTATTTCGTGTTTCCGAGAGCATCCAGAGCTATGACCATTAGTCTCGTATGTACACTGAATGTGGCACGGGAGGTGACCCTGTTCTTCCCACTCTGGATGTGAGTTCCAATGGCGACCTACACGTCAGCTTGCGGGACTCTCCCATTCAGGCTTCTCCCATCAACGAGACACCGCCTCAGTTGGGACAAGCTCTAAGCTTCCAACATATATGATCGTGTGGTGTGTATAAGTGTAAGTGTGTACGTAAGGGGAGACGATAGGACAAGAAAGAGGAAGGAAGGATTATGCCCGGTCCGTAGCCCGTTTGTAAAAGACCGCTCCGGCATTCGCCTGGTGTTGATCAGAGAACCCACGGAAAACTCTCGAATAGAGCGGCCGGCCGCTGGAACAGCGTCATAGCTATCTAGCTAATATCGAAAACCCGGCCATCTTCGGGACTCGAACCCTAGGACTTGTCAGTCAGAGGCACTGCAGTGCCATCGGATGATGCCCTGAGCCACGTGAGCCGGCCGGAGCGGAGCTTGGGAGGGGCGGGAGCGGAGGGTGTCTTGGCGGGCGGGGCGCGGGCGAGGGCGGCGCGGGGCCGGCCAGAGCCAGGGCGTTCGCACAGCGGCCGGGCGCCCCTCAAACGCCGCACTCGCAAACGCACGAGGCTCTGTTTGCTCGCACTGTGTGTAATTGCTTCTGGGGGCTTTAAGTACCATGTCTAACTCTCGTAATATTGTCCCAGGTCCCGCATCGCGCCGCCAAAGCTTTTAGCGCGTCTTTGTTGTGTAACTGCGCGAACAGGCACACGTTTGAGCATAACACAAAGAGGCTCGTATTAAAGTCTTGCAGATATTCCAGAGTGACGTTTTATCAACATGTCAAGGAAGATAACTTGGAACTACGATTACAGCTGTTTGTTGAATTATCATTCTACGTAACATATGCTTGAATTAAAAACTGTGAATGAGCGTGTTTGATATAAAATATTAGGAAGAAATGAACATCTTTTTAATGATCACTGAGTATGTTAATCATACAAAAAAGTTACAGGCAATAGATTATCACGGACGTCATGAGTGAAGACGGGTAATTTCACGATTTACAAATATCTTCAACATAATTTGCAGCTTGTCAAAGGAAGAGACAATTACATTCACGAAATCTTTTCCGTTAACTATTGTTCTTACTATAAACCAACTATATTTTTTTAAATTTATAACAGAAATATTCAAGCTCCTTTTCTGATTATTATATGAGTGAAGAAATAAAGGAATATGCAGGTATGAAATGTTCACGAGAAAATAGTAAGCTTAAGAAAACTGAGACTCCTCAGAATGCATCTTATTTTTCCTCTCAAATTAACTCGGTGAGAGAATTGCTACACTGTCAAGTATTTATCCAATTTTCGCACATTTTATATTTTTAGGAAATACTGCATTCTGTATGAAAAGGATTGATAGTGGTTCACTGGTCTACCAGCAATGTTACATTTATCGAAAAGATTAATTAAATCAAATTAACTAACACGAATCCCAATGACAGTTACAGCGATTTGCGTCTTCCTAATAACGTATCTTTTATATCTTCTAAAAGAATACCAAAAATAGTATTGCATGGCCGAACAAAGACAAGTCACTGAAAAGAAGGGTTTCTTTTCTCGACTTTCAGTGACAAACCGAGAATTCAGTGAAATTCGATGAGGTAGTAATAATTCAATGCACCCGCAGTAATCTCCTGCTCCGTCATGACGCATCATCCCAATTGTCGCATGAGAAATGTAGAGCACATTCTCCAGCCGTCACGTTCCGACGTGCAAGGGACAACGTTAAGCCCATTGTCCTACCCGATTTCATCACCTACTCCATTATTCAATAATGCCCGTATCATCAAAAAGAAATGCAGTCATAGAGTAACAGGTTTCAATGCATCTCGAGGACATAAAACCAAACCTCACCTCACAATAAAGAAAATAGGATATTTCGATCGCAACATATAAAACAATATTAATATTACAAGTAATGTAATTTAGATTGAATGCGGTATGACGCCATCACGGCCAGCATGACCCATGAACTACATCGGAGGGGAGTAGGGGAAGTGGAAGGGGGAGGGGACGTGTCCGGGGTCCCCTCGGTGGTGGGTGCGGTGAGGGCGGGGGGGGCGGTAATGGCGGGGTGCGGGGCGGAGGCTGAGGCTGCGACCTGAGGGCGGGGCGTGGCGGGGCGAGGCGGGGTTGGGCGGGGCGTGGCGGGGCCGAGGGGACGCGGTCCGAGGGGCGCGCCAGAGGGTCACGGAGGGTGCGTCTCCAATCAATATGCCTGGGGCCCCATTGCCGCCCTCCTTCCCTCCCCCTGCCGCCCACCCGCGCAGGGGTCGACGCTGTCCCCCGCCCGCCCGGGGCGCCCTCGCCCGCTGCGCTGCGGATCTCGGAGGCGCGACGCCAGGCGTCTTCGCCCGCCGCTGCTGCCAAGGCCACACGCTCGGAGGAGACGAAGATCGACGTCGGACCGACAAAACCAAACGAAACAGATCTTCGTGCGGCAGCCGATGCTTCTGGACGCTGTTAGAAGAGGTGGTTCGGGTCCACTACGCCCATTTCTATTTACATTCACGTGCTTGAACGAATCCGGAACGTCGGACAAAAACGGCCGACCGAAATTTCGGCAGCGATGGTGTAACGGTTAGCGTATCGGACTGTTATACCCAAGTTTGCGGTTTCAAACCCGATCGAAGCCGTGCATTTTAAGGGCGAAAAAATCCTTCGTACGCCTTCCTTCGGAGGGGCAGTAAAGCCGACTGACCCATGTTAGTAGATTTACTGCATGTAGAAGATCCTCAAGCCTAAATGATGCCTCTGAGCTAAATTCAAATCGCCTGTTTCGTCGCCCAAGTAATACCTTCTTTCTCCCATGGTTGGTGAAAGAAGCGTAGCGAAATTTGCGTGGTCAGACGGAAGAGCAGGCCTCATGGCCTGAGTCTCGCCACGTAAAATAAGGCCCATTCAATTCAATTCAAATTTCGAATAATATCGCTTCCAGTGAGACCGCCGCCTCAGTCGCTTTTGCACAGCTCGAAGGGAACCGACCAGAACCTGCCCGTACAGGTGGGGGCGATGGGCGAACGGAGCCCGGAAAATGACGCAGCACTTCGGACTCAGTCTTCAAGCGACGACGCACACACAAAATTGCGCCGGTTGATCGCCGCCCACGCGCTTCCCGGGTGGGTTGTGTTTTATTACCGGCTCCGTCTACCGGAGGCAACATAGCGTCACGTCCGTACATAGGCACACGTTGAATTCCCTGCGTTTTTACCCGCCGCTGCGTCATCTTCCACTGCCCGAAAGCATTCTGTCCGGAGTGGTAAGACGAACGGTTCGTGATGTAGTGGTCAAAACGCTGGTTTCACCACTGGATACCGCGTTTCAAATCTCCATCGATCGATTTGGAATGTTTGGAGGACAAAGTGGATTCGTGGCAGGTTTTCTTGAGATTCTCCCGTTTCTCTAGCATCGCATTCCACCAATGCTCCATCGCCACTCAGATATCATCTCCACCCTTTCATCATTCATCAGAGGAATCGTTGAAACTGCCAGGAACTGGTAATATACTGTTTTTAGTGGTGGAAGCGTTGTGTGAATGAGTGGGAAGAAGGGCTAATGGCAATGTTCAAAGTTTTACAGAATGGGTTTCTTACACTATCCATACGACAAAACAATTGTAGTCCAATGTAAAGATAGTGAAATTAGGATATAGAATCAACTTTTGACTTTGGCCTTTCTTGCACTGAAAAGAGTATAATATAAAACCTCCATATCCCCGATTGGCAGGTAGCCTAAATGTAAATAAGTACATAAATAGTCAATAACTTTCAATATTCACGTACGCGTAAATGTAAGATAGATTAATGTAATGTAGGCAGATAATAACATTGATTTGCATATAAAGTTTGAAAATAAGAAACAAGTGCAGCTTTATGCGTCTAACACTGCAGCCAGGATAATAAATAAATAGGGCGCCTTTGGGTTTTGAAAAAAATACAAATCTCTCAAATAACGATGAATTATGCTGCGACCTTTGGAAAACAGTTTCTTCGAATTCTCTTCAGACTTGTCATAAATACGTATTTTATCTCTTTCACCTGACGTTAGTGAACATTGACCCAGTTAAGATTCAAATGAAAATAATTTGAAGCAGGTGCAATATAATAATATCACTAGGACTGATTTTTCACATTACACGACAGTTATACGTAAAATTTAATTTATGAAAAGACAATCAACATTAATTTACATTGTCTACAAACTTAACTATCCAAAATATTTTCGCATAAAGTGAACTTATTTTTGGAACCCCAACATATGGAATATGCAATAGCAATCAACTTCTCTAAGGGTGAATTCCAACAATAAAACACTATTTTAATAGAAGATGATTTAATTTTTTTAGAGGCACACACATGCGCTAGGTTCTCCAAAATCCGACTACACACTGGCGAAGAGTTGCAACTGAGTTAGTTTTACGACTATCCATTATCATAAGTTACGTTTTACGACTGCCCATGGCAACTCAAGGTTGAGATGCGGGAACTTCAGCAACTGCTCCGTAGATTTTCAATTACCCGTAGCATTTTCTGGGATCGCGACGCGGTTCCCGTTTTCACGTTCCGCGCGCGCTCCCACACACGCCCTTGAGAGCAAGAAGCGTGCGAACCAGAGCGTCAGAAGGAATGTCCACAGACCCTGACCGCGTTTTCCAGTAATACAACCAGTTGCCAACCAATTATGAGTCGTCAAGCAGAGACAACCGGCTCGGATAACGACATACGACCTGCGACAGAATCCCCGCTCGCGAGCCACAAGGTCGACAAGTAGCAAGCTGTGATATTGTGACGAAAGAAAAAAGTCCAAAGTACAGGTGTTTTTCAGTTGTGATAATACATAATAATTCGTTCCACACATTCTGAAACTCATCACATAGAACGTGATGCAAGTACTGAATCAGTTTTCCAATAAAGTCATTAAGACTACATTGTAAGACTTTCCTCAGAAATATACTCTAAATAACCGCCATCTTCTACTCAAATGCCCTGTGTTTTTCTGCATATTTTTGGAGTTCAAATTGAATTTGATTGGTTCTGTAGTTCAAAAGGATCGGTGTTTTTTCAACTGATATGAAATAATATTTTGCGTTTAACACTTTTGGGAATTCCAGTCTTGAATTCTAAAAATGTAACGTATTTATTAACTAAAAATTAACCGCCTTTAAAGTTAATACTTTGTTCGTGTTTTGGTTTTTAAAAAAAATTAGATACACCATCACACACGCCTCGAATGAATATTTTATTCGTGACCAATGCTAGGGCGACTAGTCAGTAAAATGCAGTCATTAGAATCACGCAGAGATTAAACCGATCAGCACAAAATGAGAGTAAATGAAAAAAAATATATGAAGAGAATTAGCTGGCGAGCCGTCACCGGTTCACTTCACTAAAGATATTTATTCGATACATGTCAACTTCACCCAACGGGTTGAGCGCAGTTCGAAATCACTCGCCTCTTAAATTTCCATAATTCCGGCTGTCCGACGCGCATTAAAAACTTCATGTGATTCAATTCGCTTTCACTGCAGATTATTCGCCAGTGTTATCATAAATGTTGCAAATAAATCGAGTCCGCTGTTTTCAGCACGTGGTTCTCATCGCCCACGCGCAGCTTCGTTCTGGATCCACTCACGTCACCGCTGCGAGGAAACGAACCTGCGGCTGTTCTCACGAACAAGAAAGACGGAGTTGTCAGATATTGCTCATAAAAAAGGAATAATCTGATGAATGCCTCTATTTATTGAATGTTTAAAAGTGAAAATAATACTGTATAACTAAGAAAGTCCTTATAGTCAAAACGAGTGAATAACAGTAAAATTCTTTACTTGAAAATTAAATCAACTTACATGACTAAAAACACCTTTGTAGCCGTTCGGAAACTAATTCTCCGTACACTTTCCTTTCGATATCCTGGTCTGACTTACGAAATATTGGATCCCTCGCAATAATGAACTTTTTCAATAAGCTGCTTCTCCAAAACATTCACACTTCCGATCGTATGCACTCTGTTCAATACTATTTTATTTAAAAAGTTAGTTCCGTTGCAAATTACTACAATTATCTACTGAATACACTGAAGCCACACATTTTTACACACAATGTAACAACACGAAAAGAAACACATTTAATAGCTTAACTTCAACATTAAGCAATAAGAAAATATTAAATTCACCAGCTTCTCAAAGAACTCTCTCATACTGTGTTACCCATTATCTCCTGCCCTCTCCCTTCCGCTTTCAATGTCCGTTGGTCGCCCCCTTTCGATATCTCGACAAATGGGTGCGAAATATCAACAGAAGGATGGGGATTCCCCTTTTCAACACTTACTATTCATTCTACATTCCTCCTATTCAAGAATAGCGGGGGAGAAAGAAGATAAAAACACAGAACTACTTGATCAGAAGTGAAATAAAATGTATACTATATCACTTTTAATTAAGTATTATATTGCATGTTTTTCTCCATGACGGATAAAGACGTTAAACAGTCTGTTTTATAATTATTTTTAGGAGTGGAAAACTCTATTCCTAAAAATTCACAATACCATTCGAAAGGACAAATCTCTGCGGCTTTCTTTCACTCGAATCCCATGCTTGTAAAATTCTTCTAGCCCATGCTACTCTAAATGTTAAAATATTACACATTTATAAGTACTTTTACTGAACATAGCTTTGCATTTAAAAACATTATTTACCTATCGCCAAAAAAAGTAAAAACTGTATGTGACAATTTAACACGACCTTACCTACTCGCAGTGAAACCTATCGCAGAATTCCACAGTTCTTTCATGTTTCCGTTATGGCTAGCCAGGGTTTGGGTGAAAATTTTCGTTCTTTCCCTTTTGATACTTTCTCTTCCTCTCCAATACCTCTTGATTATTTGTCCATGTTTCTTCTTTTTCTCCGAAACTCGCTTCGTTTCTGTTTTCTTTTGTTTCCTGTCTAGGAATTCTTCTATTTTCAACATCTGAATGATATTAAACAATATTTTGGGAGAGGATTTGATTCTCCGAATTGTGCGTATGTGGTACTTCTTTGTTGCAAGTTTTCTTCAGTGCTTCATTTTGTGGGATGTCATCGCAACGGTTCAGCAAGTTATTATTTAATACATACGACGAGGAAAACGAAAGATTCTCGGGTTTTATAGGACTTGCAGCCCACAATTACTCTAATTACTCCAATTTGCGAGCAGAATAGAATAGCCACGATATTTCATTGTAAAAAATAAATAAACATAAATTTCCATTTCAGCTGTCTAAACCGACATTTCTCTCGTCCCTGACAATAGAAACAATACTTGTATTATCTTTTGAATTAAAAAAAATAATTTCGCTGTTTCAATGTTTTAATTCATTACTTCTATATGTATCCTTGACAACAAAACAGCAAACAATAAAATGGCGACTACAGCTATAGCTATAATAATACATGAATATGTGTTGAAATCTTGAAAAGTGCAGTAATGGATAATAGAATGTATGACACTAGACAATAAAAATATTTTATTCGCTCGTGAAATTAAGCCGCCTTGGCTCCTATCGTTGTCTCGGGGCGCAAACTTTCCACTCAAGAATAAAATCTTATTTTACTCTCTTACATAATAGTTATTTATGTATCAAGGGCGATAAGTAGCTGTTTTTGACCCGAGGGCGACTTCCAAACTCGAGGGCCTCTGGCCCGAGGGGTTGGAAGTCGCTTGAAGGGCAAACTCTTCTAGTAACGCCCGTTGTGCATACAAAACTTTATGGTTTACTAGTTCGTTGCTAAGTCAAAAGAGAATTCGATACATTTCATTATTTTTCGTGCGTCTAAAGTGAAAATATGCATTATAATAGTCGTTTGTCAATTTGACGTCAGATAAACAAAACAGAGTGTGTATCCATTTAGTAGGGGGCGGATTTTGATGACCTAAAACATCGCCAAAAATGATCAATGAAATGCTCTTAAAAGGTTTTAAAAATGCCCTAAAAGCAAAGAAAAATGACGAAAAAATGTGATCAAAACCAGTTTGGATGAGCAACTCACGATGTTGGATACGTTACTGATGTATTCGAGGCTTCTTATATTCGTTCAAGTGAACTGAGCTTTCAAACTTTTGGTTTGGACTATTCTTTACCAGAAACTCTCGGTCTTTAGTTATCCTGAAATCGGCCGAACCGCCAACGGCGCTGATAGACGTCAAAGGAACCTTAGATTAAATTCTCACAATAGCTGACATTACAACTTCTGAGCGAAGAAATCGAATAAGCTACCAGGTATGGGTTCTCAGGAATTCTGTGGAGAACGTTCGTCGCATTCGTAAAACTATTTGAAGGAAGTAGCATTAAAATGGAGAAAGCGAAAATAAAAAATGATGACTTATTAGTAGAAATCGAGGAAATATGCAACAAAAATGTATAAAAATAGGTCATTTCCATTTATCATACCATAAAATGGGGGGACGAGGCGGGGGGGGGCGGGGCGGGCGGGGAGGGGCGGGGCGAGGCGAGCGGGGCGGAGACGGAGGGCGTGGCGAGGCGAGGCGAGGCGGGGCGAGGCGAGGCGAGGCGAGGCGAGGCGAGGCGAGGCGAGGCGCGGCGAGTCGTGGCGAGTCGTGGCGTGGCGTGGCGTGGCGTGGCGTGGCGTGGCGTGGCGTGGCGTGGCGTGGCGTGGCGTGGCGTGGCGTGGCGTAGCGTGGCGAGGCGTGGCGAGGCGTGGCGTGGCGTGGCGTGGCGTGGCGTGGCAAGGCGTGGCGAGGCGAGGCGTGGCGTGGCGAGGCGAGGCGGGGCAGGCACGGGCCAAGAGAGGCGGCTAGGACAGCGCGGCCGAAGAGGCAGCGCGCAACGTACTTGAACTGCGGCCGCAGCGGCACGCGGCCTCGCCCGCGCCCCGCCAGCGCCAGCGCCAGCGCCTGCGCCCGCGCCAGCTGGGCACGGCGGCGTTGCGAGTTGGCGGTGGAGTTGCTTCTACTAGCGTTTCCAGCACTCCTCCATGACAACACTACGTTCGACTTGTACCTACAGCTCCAGCACAAGACACACTAGTTTCGCCTTCCGCAAACACGACTTCTAAAGAAATGTACAAAGCATTTTGTCCACTTTCTTTCCGACTATGCACAAACCTTCTAACATTGTATTCGTTTCTTCGAGTACTTTTAGAATGGTAGAAGAAAAAGACTTCCATTCAAAAAATCTAAGTTGGGTCAATCGCTCAAAATTTACGAATGGTACGAACTAGAAAACGAAATATAATATTTCCTCATCATCTAACAACTTGGTACAAATCGCATCTCGATATCGTCCACTCTGCGATGTATAGTTGCAATTATTAAATACGGTTTCAAATGATGAAAATGTTCACTGCCATCCAAAATTCAAACGCTAGTTAACAAGGCAACACTATGAACAGCGCTATAAAAAACGTTTCCCCGCTCACACAAGAGTATCATCTATTCAGCCTGAGCATTTCATTCACCACAGTGGACAGATGAGTCCCGGAGGCCAGTGAATGCTCACCGCCCGTACATACAAGATTCTATCAAATTGTACTTATTGAGGGAGACTGAATTGTCTTCAACATTGAACTTTTCATACTTCACTTTTCGCAAACGTTCCCACATTCCTCAGATCCCCTTCGGATGACTGTTCTCAACGATGCAGAAGGCTACATTGGGAGGGAGACAACAAAAGTAAAAAGCAGAAATGTCGGGAGGCAATGCAACGCACACTGAAACGGCAGATGGAGAGTGCAACACGGTGGCAGCCGTGTCTAGATGGCGAGTGGGCGAGAGGGATCTGGCAGCTGCGAGGGCGCGGCCGCCAATTGCGCCAGCGCATAGTCCTGCGGGCGCCCGTTTGGCTCCCGCCACCGCCAACGCCGCGCCGCAACGCGCCGTGCCGCCTCGCCTCGCCTCCTCGTTAGCAGCGCCCGGCGCATCGGCGCCAGCCCAAGCGGCGCCGCCCCGCGCTATCCCTCGCAGCTTGATTCATTGATTGATTTTTTCGTGTTTCCGGGCGCGTCAACTGCTTTGCTCATTAGTCCCTTTAGTGTAGTGCAAGCTTTTTCTCGGAAGATGGCGGTGATCTTTCCCCACTGGATGGCGAGATCCGGCACTGACCTACCGTCGACTAGTGGGGTTTCCCCCTAACCAGGACTCTCCCACCAGCGGGGCACCGCTCCAGCCGGGACAAGCTCTAAACTCCCCACCGGTCTCCCGGAATATGTGGTAGTGTAGTGCATGTTAGTGTAAGTATGTGTATAAGGGGAGAGGATAGGACAAGGAAGAGGGAGGACAGATCGCGCGTGGCCCGTTCGGTAGGGTACTGCTCCGGCATTCGCCTGGTGTTCATCGGAGAAACCACGGAAAACTACCGATCAGAGCAGCCGGCCGCTAGAATTCTCCTCCACACAGCGACTGAATTCGACCTAGCTGAAAGGCTAATGTCGAAAATCCTGGCGCCGTGGGGAGTGGGAACCTAGGACCTCCCGGTCAGAGATGCTGCAGTGGCATCAGTTGATGCACTGAGCTACCGCTACCGGTCCCCTCGCAGCCAGACCACATTTATACATCCACCGGGTAGATTGATTGATTGGTGACTGCGGGCGCGCCGTCTGCTAAGGGCTAGTGCAATAAGTGAAGTGCAAGTTTCACCGCGGGATGGCGGTGGGCTCCCGCTGGATAGTCAGATCCGCCGCCGACCAACCAGTCGGCTAGCAGGCTTTCCCCAACCAAGTATCTCTCACCAGCGGGAACCTCTACAGCCGAGACAAGCTCTAAGCTCCCAAGGAAACGAACATAAACCCTTTTTTTACTTCACAAGCCACGTGTTTGCGTGAAAGCGTTTTACGCCACGCTATACATAGCAGAATTACCGAACCGTGACACGCTGGCCGACGGAGAAGAAGTTGGCTGGTGGCAGTCAATGTGTACCGTGAGGGTGCAGGTGACCATAAACATTTTCGCGCATGTGCAGTGGAAGATTGATTTTTATGTGGCGCGTCCACTACAGCAGCCTCCTGAGTCTCAACCGGTCCCGAAACGCAGCCGTGTGACTACTGTACCAGAGACATACTTCGGTTTTTATGACGTGGCGCGTCAAGGCTAATTTTCACTATGGAATACGGTACTGCTTTTCGCGTTTTACTCGGTCGTGCCGCTAGATGTCGCTTGATCCGCACTACTGCTCGATACGGTCGCGATCATGCGTCATCGAGCGCACGACCGAGAAAGACGCGAAAAGCCGAGCCATATTCCATCCTGAAGACAGGCCTTGATGCGCCACGTTATAAAAACCGAAGTATAATAAATTTTCGCACAAGCCTGCGAACTCGCGTCGCCCGTCCTCTTCTCTTCTCTGCGCACCAACAGCAAACGTCCACTTTCGCATTGCTCGGTTTGCGAACCGGGAGGGGACCATGCGTCAGTAGCTGCCATTGATTGGGACACCACAGAGGGCCAGCGAACCGCCTAAATAAATTGTCTTTTAGGCAATAGTACACTTTCGTCAATGCCAAAGTGGGGAGACTTATCGTCATTTCGCGCCGCGTTTCCAGTCATATTTCCGATTCTTCACTTATCATTTCTGTTTTCTATTTTGTGAGTGTCGGTATTCTTTACGCCACCGAAAGTTTAAAAGGCATTCACGATTATAACAGTTTCACCTGTCGAGTTTTACAAGTTCGACAAACACGAGCGTCTGCTGTCACAATTCCACGAGTAAAACTAATCGGAACGTACCCCCCTGTCTCCTGATTACCTTCAGGACACGGGTCGTATGTGCAGCGTATCCAGAAGGTGCAAGAGTATATAGCAAACCGATATGAATGCTATTAGGTGCAGGCCTCGTAAGTGACATGAATCGTCTAGTTCCACAAAACTCATAGCTACGCACGGCCAGATCGTTCACACGCGAGTTGTGTGCGTTCGTCTGCATGATCCGATAAACCAGGAAAACTACCATTCAGAACAGCCGACAGCAAGAATGTTACTTGAGAGGGCAGCTGTATTCGATCTATCATAAACCTCCTCCACGACACGAATCCTAGGACCTCGCGTTGAGAGATGCTTCAGTGGTAACACTTAGCTATCTCAGGCGGTCCGGACTTACGTTATTTGCCAGTCACCGCAAGTGCGATGGCAGGCAGAGGATTTCCTTGCCCCTCGGTACGAAGTCTCTTAAACATGTGGCTCTTGCAATAGCGATACTGCTGAACCAATAAAATAGCTTCCACTCCGAACTTGCGAACGTCATCGAAATCTTTCTTTTACTGGCTTATAATAAGCAGGTATAATCATGTTATCACTTAACGTGCAATTCTTCCTCCTGTAATAACTCTTTTTACTTCTATGTAGTAGTGTCAGACAATAAAGAAATTATTCATATTCATTTGCACTGAAAACAAAATGAAGAACTGACGTAATGGCATAATTAACATTCATATTCCACTTGCAATTGAAAAAAATCAGATGTCCTTACAACAATGATCTATTTTAAATCAAAATGTACTCAGAGAAGGAATATTCTAGGTGCATTTTAAAACAATAATTCATTTTAGGGATTTTTTTCACTACTTGAATTAATTCTTAAAATAACAGTTTACTTACGCCGTCTGCAGCTGTATACGAACACTGCTTTCTGGACTCACCTGAAACAAAATACGCATGTAAGATACCTCTTATAGGTTAAGAAGCGTATTACCAATTAGAATTACATGCAGAAATGGAAATCCCAGAAGATGAGATGTGACAATTTTCAACTGACTTGGTCAATGGAATCTGCTGATTGTAGAATAAAGACTTACGCAACTTAAATAAACTACCCAATGAAAATTAAAACAAAAGGCATTCATTTCTCTATTCTCATGTAAACATCTGATAACCTATAGTGTTCTCAATTTCCGTGTTAGTAGAGTTTCCTGCTTTGCAGAAGGGTCGAGTAGCAAAGAAAGCTAGCCCACTTACTTTCATCAAACACGCCACTAAGAAGGTCAACTTCCAAAGAGTGCTGGATAACACACCAGATGGCGTAACCAGCAACAGCACCTCTTGTCCAAACACTCGAACGTGACTCTTTCGCTCCTTCACTTTCATTTGGCGTCAGCACGCGGCGCCGGCGCGTCGCGACGCCAAATGAAAATGGCTAAGCACATACAAGCCTCACGTGCGCGCCGCGTCACCCCGAGAGCGAAACCAAAATTATATTTAAAATTAGCTTTGCATACGTTGTGGCCCAGCCCACCGATTTCCATAATTAAACAGCGTGAGAGCGGCGCGAGACGGGCGATGCAGGGCGGCGCAAGGAGTTGCAGGGGGACGTTGGGGTCAGAGGGGGAAGTTTGGCGAAATAAGACGACGTAGGGATAAGAGGAGGAACATTAGGTGGTGGTGATGTGTGAGGTTTGGCACCGTTGGGTTAAGCTGGGGGTGGGGACGGGAGGAGTTAGGCGAAGTTTGGTGAAGTGGAGCGACATTGAGTTTAAAGGGGGACGGTGATGGCATTTGGCGAAGCAGGGTGACGTTCGGGTAAGAGGGGAAACGTCGGGTGAAGTTTGGTGAAGCGGAACGACGTTGGGTTAGGAGGATGGACGTTCGGCGAAGTTTGGTGAAGCGCGATAACGTAGGGTTAACAGGGGGAACGATGTTTGGCGAAGCGGGGTAACACTGGATTAAAAGGGCAAAGTTTGGTGAAGTGGGGCGGCGTTGGGTTGAGAGGGTGGGTCGTTCGGAGAAGTATCTTGAAGCAATTCGAGGGGAAGGTAAGGCGAGGTTGGGCGCAGCAGACGACATTCGGGGGACGTGCATTGCCGCGTCGCTGGAGTGACGCGGGCATTGGGCGGGAAACTACGAGCGAAAATTCTCGAGGCTTTTTTTCTAGGGCTTTTATCCAGCCAACAGCCGGTTACCCTTTACGTCCCGATGGGACGCATATTCGACCATACACTATACCAACACACTTGCGGGCTCCTCTGATCTGGGGTCAGCAGAACGCGAGGCCCTCCGCGACAACACATACAAGTCAAGGGGCAAACACCCATGCCCAAGGCGGGACTCGAACTTGCGACCCTTTGGACCGAGTCGGTACTCGCTCTTAGCCACCTCGGCCATCCAGGTCGGCTTCTCGAGATTTAGGAAGAATATTCGATCTGCGGCCTAAGGGGATGGATCGTTCCAATCCTCGAAATTACGACCGTATTTTCATCACGGGCAAATTTTGGAAATCGGATGACACGAAAAACCCTTTGTAATTAAAACATAACAAGATTTTCAGATAAGTCAATTTACGCCAATCGTTTCCCATTTACAACCCTGTCTTGAACCATTTCTAAATAAGAAGCATTGGACTATACTAAATCAGTAAATTCGTTACCAGCCAGTTGTAGTTACGATGAATATATCTCAAGTTACAGAATGCGATGTAACTTCCGCAATTCAGAGAAGGTAAAGGCTTCAACTAAAACTTCAGAGTTTACCATACATAAAGTGCGTCTCCCAAGTTGCAGGATTGAAGGACTTACACAGAATCAAAACTCCAGAGAAACTACTAATAGAACCTGACCTTCGAAGTTACGTAAGTCAAGGAGCGAGTTAAAACATATAACCTTCATAAGTATTCGTTTTGAAGAAACAGCAAACAGATGAGAAACGAGAAGTAAAATCCGCAGACGAAAACATTCCCAGTCTCTGTTTACATAACATGAAAAAAAAACTGTTGTAAATGCAATTGCAAAGCTTTATTTACACTGCGTTATTGCATTTTATAAAGCATATTCCAAACGGTATTTTTTACCCAATTTAGTAAATTATAGTAGATACGGAACTGCTAAATATAGAGGACGAGCAGATGCATTGGATTTGTTCTCGATGCCGTTAAATGCGCTCATTTGTACAAAATGAAAATCGTTCGACAATCTCTACGTGATGTTCATTTATTTCATGTTCCGGGAATTCTGTCGGAGATTCTTTTCATCAAACGTACGAATAAAGCGGCAAATAAACAAATGAACTCTCAAAATGCAGGGCGTAACTTTTGAAAACTAATACCGTACTTCAATGGCTAATAATAGTAATAATAATAATAATAATAATAATAATAATAATAATAATAATAATAATAATAATAATAATAATAAATTGTAATAATTAGACAATAAAACTGGGGAGGAAGAGCTAGAGGTTAAGATGGATTACTGGAAGCACGAAACAAGTACTGAACTTACGTTTAACAGTTTTACTCCTAGTTTATTATGCTCAGATTATACATACATAGGTCATTTGGTGCGAAAGAGATATTGTCGATAACGCGCAAGATGAATTAGTTCAATTCGAGCTCAGAAATTCCTCTAGACGAAATTACGTATTTGTTGTTTTTATATATCTTTTGTTTTTCTTCCACAATAGAATCTGCTGATTTTAATTTTTTTCGTGGGGAAAGGGGGGGGGGGTTATTAACTTCGGAAATAACTCTTGAATCTATCACTACTTTCATACACAGAATCGCACACACATCCAGCAAGCGCTCACACACTTACAAAGGTGCGCGCGCGCGCGCACACACACACACATTATATATATATATATATATATATATATATATATATATATATATATATATATATATGCAAGCACGCATACACATGCACATGCTCTCAATTTGCGAGCCAGTGGCCTTTTATTGACGGGGTCTCCAGCTGCATCGGCTTCAGCACAGGCGCGCGTCGCGTGGCGTCGTTCAAACCGAGATGGATCCGTCTCCCAAACGAGGGCTTTCCGGGCGCCGTGGATGACAGGCGATCGACCGCCGCCGGTGACATCAGAATACCCTCCCACCCCCCGCCACGGAAGAAGAAACGACGCGGGCGAACAGCTGGAGCCCGTGACGGATTACGTTTCCAACAAGTTTACATCTGCCCTCGTCCACCATCCGATCCGCGAACACACACACCGACAGGGGCAAGGGAGCAATTGAGCAGCCATGGCCCGACTTTATACTACGAGTGCCTCAAAAGGACCGTTCGCCATCACGCAACGTTATCGGAGACGCGAGAACGTAAACTTCTTTTTACAATATGGACATTCACAAATACGATTTACGAAAATGTGAACGAAAGTCACTCATCGATATCGATACAATCGATACATACAACAGAAGTTGTATACACAGTGGACGTGATCGTTATTAAATGATAATTATTTCCTACTTCTTTAGCCGATTTATTTAGCGTTTAATAAGGAATTATAATGGTGAATTGCAATTACGCGCTAACACACTGCATCAGTTTCTAACGGAAACACTACACGTTCTTTGGATCTTCCGGCGGGGCACGACAGCATCATGTTTTGAGATCATGCCAATGACAACGTGAAAGCTTGCAGCTTGCAAACATTCATGGTGACATCGTATGTTGGTTAACATGGTATGTTTGGTTACGTCCACGTTCACAATAAGTACGGTGCCATTCAATAACACGGCACCAAACTTTTGAGTTTACGTTTCGTATGAATGAGTCTTAAAGAGTTGAAAAATCGTCTTTAAAAGACTTTCATACATTAGGGAAGAAAAAACCCTTGCATGATATGTATTCTCATTCTTAATTTTGTCAAGCCATATTTTGTGTTCGTACAAATATACAAAATATACTGCCATACAAATCATACAAATACCAACAATATACTGCAAAAAAATACAATTAGGATGTTTTACAATCAAACACTATGATTATCACAAACCAAATTTTTCGAACTTAATTGCACGAAAAACGATTGTAAAAATAATTGTAATATTTACGAACAGGAAAAAATGACAAGATAAAACGCGTCAATATTTCAAACTACTTAAACATGGATGCATTTTAGAACAAAAGAAAAATTGCCACCACGTCAACCCAAAAGAACGATTCAGTACAATAAATCATTGTTCATCACGAAACCTGACCGGTAGAGTTGGTATGAGCAGTGACAAAAAAATATATTCTCGAGAGTAAAACTAGTAGAGCAGTTCACGTGAAGGTACAGTGTATCCAATACTCAAACAAAAAGAAAACAATAAAACAATCGAAAAGCAGATGGAAGTGCGGGTCTCAGTCTCAACACAGATACCACGCAACACGATGTAAAACATATCAGATAACACGGAACAAGTCACGAAAAGGTTCGCACGAAGTCAAAACATGCACGCCTTTCCTTCTTCCTCTCCGACAGTCTGCAAAGCGTCTCCCGTGAAAGACAGGGGATTCACCGGTCGAGATGCCTCCAGAGAAAAGCGTCAATCCACTTGCTCGTTCCGACGGCAAAAGGCATGGAGCCAGTGGTCCAGATGAAGAACAAACAGGCACATATCTCCAATAAAACGATATTGGAGAAGTTTAGTAGGTTCTAGTCTTAAGGGTGGATAATGTCGCATTTTCGACTTCAAATAAAATACCGAAGAAAAATAAGAATACGAATACAACGTATTTAACATAATATTGCAATAGTTAATAACTGTCATTTTCAAATTAAGTTACGAAAATAAGTAATGGTAAGAAAAAAATTCACCAGGTAGTGCATTAAAGATATTACACAAAAAAAAATTAATAACATTAGTTTTCAATCTCGCTTCACAATTGTTACTAGTCAACGGGTCATGGACTGCGCGCGATATTTGCTTCCGCGCTATCTTAAAATCTCTACACTAAAAGTTAATTTGAAGTTAAATAGTTAGCAGGAATTGAACATAAAACCTTCACAAACGTATTCGTTTGTCTTTCTTAAAACAAAAGTACAAAATTCATGATTTAAATATTGTATATTTTTATATGCCAAGAAATTTATATATAACTTTCCTCCTGGCATTGTTTACTTACGACATTACTTCCAAGTAAAAATTTTGGTTTTTGGTTTGAGAGAAAAAAAGGAACACTGAGGAATAACTGGACAAAAAGCAATACTTCATAACATTAAAAGTAAATGGCAAATAAGGATTACAAAATCAGATGAATTTATGACTCCTCTGGCTTCCCCGGATTCCCCGGATGTTTGCGAGTCATCTACATAAAGGCAGTTCCACACATTCGCTCTGTAGCGAGTAGCGTTCAACCGCTCACCGAATCTTGAATAGAGTGGATGAGGTGCTTGCTAGAACATTCGGTTCTCGCCCTACCCACCGTGTCGGTTTTTTGGACATATCAAATGAAGCGAACATTCACCGAATACTTGAGCTGTTCGGGTTTGGGCGAGCAGTAGCTCGCTGCTCGGCTGATGCCGAATGTGTGGAGCCGCCTTTAAGAATGAAGCAAAGCTGTACCATGTTTTTTATATGCTTCAGCCATTTCATTTGAACAGATTAGAAACGAGGATTTTTGACCGTTTTTGTGTCTTCTGTGCGGGGGATCGCCCGACTGCATCCCACGGTCAGTTTTCCCTCGCCCATGTTTCCCAGCTCCTCTAATCGTGATAGGTTTCGAGTTTTGTTTGCACAAACTTTTAAGTGTGGTGTCCAACGTCGGAAGTGCTCTAAAAGAACGTGCAAATGTTTCTTGCAAATATATAGAAGTGGATCAATATAATACTAAGCAATTTAAATAATTCAAGGCGTTGTCATTACCAACAATATTGTTTACTTCAACAAGAACAGAGTACGAAAACAAGAGCGACTACGTAGTCGTTTTTGTGGCTTCCATACAACAGAAAAATGATGATGGTTAAGCCATCGAAAGCTGCTCTTGTTGAAGTAAACAATATTGTTGGCAATGACAACGACTAGAATTATTTCAATTATTTAAATACCAACGGCAATTCACCGCTAAAATAATAATACTAAGCAGACCACGGTAGATGTATAATTCAATCCTTACACTAAATAGGAAAACCGTATGGGATGCAGCCGCGCTCTGCCCGTTTGTGAAGGGTACGTAGACGGGTGGGGAAAAGTTGCCCGCGGGATGCAGTCGGAATACGGCCACCGCGCGGCGGAGTGACGAAAGGTGGAGGGCGAGACTTCCGACGCCGCGCGGTGCAGCGTCAGCGACGTCTGTTCCGCCGAACATCCTCAACATCGACCGCTCTCGCTGTTAAACCTGCCATGGGGCTTCGCCTTTGAAACCGCTGGAAAAACATGCACGCGGGCGCCCCGACCAGCTGTCACGAGCGATTTGCGCAGCAGCTCGCGAGACGCTCCCCGCCACGCTCCCCAGCACGCTCCACTGCTCAACGGAGGGACGGGACACCAAACGAAGAGATACGGGGCATGCTAACATCTTTGCCTCGCCTTTGGCCCGAATTCTTAGATGGGTCTAGAAGTGTTCCTCAACTGTTCCTCAGTGTTATTCGCCTAGTGTTCAAGTCAAGTGTTCCTCAACTTCATTCGCCAAGTCCTTATTCTCAAATGAGTGGGCAATGAATGAACACACGTTCGTATGAGCCATATTCATTAGTCTCTCATAAGAAATATCATTTGAGAAAGAATTTGAAGAAGTGCCACAGAATACTTAAACATGCTTAATTTCTGATCCACGTAAATTGAGTCAGTTTCGCCGAATAGCTGTTTCTTTAAGGCCAAGATATCTTTCCAATCTTTTTAATACAATTATCCATAAAAATAACAAATAATTCTTCTTTAATCTAACTATCAATGATGGCACTCCACGCAGTCCGAGACAAATACATGTAGTAAACACACCAGCATCTCTCAAAACGAAAACTAATTTATTTTAATAGATACTTGAGAAATTCATTCAATTCTTAATTGATGCAAGTGATTCATACTTGACGCCACGATGCTCTTAATAAAAGCATTTCCTGCAGGAAATTATTTCGTATTTCATGCTCCACCTCTCGTATTTTCACAACAGCAAATTGTCATGAAATTCAAATAGACAATAACTGGTCCACGCCATTGGAAATTGACTGTGATTTGTCGCTAGAATCAAACGACGAGTCGCCCGGTATTCCGTTGTCAATTACAGAGCACAGAAACGTACCTTCGAAATCAATTCTGCTGTTTGCTCTGACGTTACGTAACATGACGCCAGCATTTATGTTTGTTTATAGAGTTTCCAATAGCGCAATATTAACTCGTAATATCCAAAATACAATACGAGATCAGGATGAAATGTGATAATGGCGTATTTCGAACACAATTAGGCATTAATATGGATTAGTATTCAAACGTGGGATTTGCGATTTAATACAAATTTTATATCAAAGCGAGAAGTAAATACTTCACTTTCATGCAATGTAATGCCCCTTTTTAATTTAATTTAATTTAATTTTTTCAGTGATTCCAGGAATGCAGTAAGTAATTGTTTAATTCGTTCCATTCAAAGACGACGTCCAAATCATCCGAATAGTTTGCTAATCTATCATTAATTCACCATACACTTCTACGGAAATTTGATTAATTACGAGTAGTTTCAGAGCTCTAGCAATGTGATGTAAAATCTATTTTATGTTTAATTATATGTAATAAAAATGCATATAAAGATTTAATATCTATTTATAATATTGTTTATAGAGCATTGAAGAAACTCTCCAACGCAATATGCTTTTTCTGTCTTTAGAATTTTTGGTGACTGATTTATAGAGTAACAAAGTCAAAATATTACAGAAACATATCATAAATAACAATAAAACACAGAGTCATAAATCTCGTTTCTTCTAGTGTTTTCATGAACATAAAACCTTCCGTGAAATGTTTGTCGTGGTCGTCCGATTTGTTTGCAATCCGAACTGTTTTGTTAACCGACACTATTATTTCTGTGCCACACGCGCTAGTAAAGGTTATTCGAGTAGGCCTACTCGCGGTGATATGTCAGCCGCATCATTCGAATTTTAGCTCATCTTGCTTCACAAACCGACTATTTGGTGCTTGAGGCAAAAATACATATTAAATACATCATACATACAAAAACTTTATTAAACTACAGTGTTTAACAAAATAAGAACAATATGTTAGAAAATTGCATCATCTGTAAATTGTACTACACGAAACGGTCGGCAGGATGCTGCGCCGCACAGTTGATTCACTCTCTTCTGTTGACAGCACAAAGCCTATTCGCACGAATAGGAAGCTATTACATCTGAGGACAATAACAGGAAGGTTGTCAAAAGAACTGTGTACTGAAAAATTCCTACGACGCTCTATCAACGAAAGAACAACTCAGTCACCTGAGAGATCGAGCGCGTGTTGTGTCTAGTTCACGAAAACCAGACGAACGATGCCAGAGCGTTTATGTCGAGGAAACGAGATCGGACATGCTCGTGAGCCCATAAGTAGGGGCGCGGCGGGGCGTACGCCAACTCTACTTGTTGTGAAGTCGGGGACCATAACGGGCGGCGGGCGAGAGCGGATCTCGCGAGGGGCGGGGTGGGGGCGGGGGTGGGGAGCGGCAAGCAGAGTTCCCCGCCCCGCCCCGCTCCCGCCACGGGGCGAAGAAAACGCGGAACCTTTCAAGAGAGCGGAGCGGGGAATCCCCGCCGTGGCCGCCACGCAACGGCTCGTCCCTCGCGTCGTTCCCTTTAAAGCGGGAGAGGCGGGGAGCTGAAAGAGAGAGAGAGAGAGAGAGAGAGGGGGAGAGGTGAGGAGAGGAGCGGAGCGGAAAGGAGGATAAACGCAGCCCTTGAGGTTTTCGCGAGGACACTCGTGTGCTCCGTAAGGTGATCCACGAGGTAGACAGGGCAATCTCCGCGGCGCGGCGAAGCGGGTGAAGCGGAGCGGGGCTGGGGCGGGGGCGGGGGAGGGGTAGTACACTCCCCGCTCTTCAGCCCGCACCACCCCAGGTCGCTACCCATTCACGAAGCGGCGGCGGCGGCGGCGGCGTGGCCGGGATTTCTTCCGGACGCGGTCACAGGGGCTCAAATCCCAGAAACGTGCTTCGCTAAGGACGCGCTGAAGGAGTGGCGCGGCGCCTGTCACAGCCTCTGTGTCGGGCCACAAGCGACGCGTGGAAGCATCACTACACACACACACACACACACACGCAAACACAAAGCGGTGTATTTTAATATTCAATGGAATCATTCAGAATGGTGAATGTAAATATAAACATAAACATAAACATAAAGCATCAGCATGAAAGTGTCCCACCACCACGCTTGCAAGTTTCCGTTACGGAGATTTGACAATAACACGCCAATGTGTAGAACACAAAGATGTAACGAATTTATATGATGTTTATTAGACAGGAGTGCGATTTGGAAAAGAATATATTGCACATTTTCATCTTTAAAGGTGGATGAAACGTACCATATAATCGTGGTTTTAGTGTTAAAATTCATTGACATTCTACCAAGGACGATAAGTCGTATTTAAATTTATCATCGTTGCGAATGTTACATTTCTGTCTGTTTCACATTTATAGTCACAATAAAAAAAACACTGAACTTTTCGGTCGTCGTTACAATTTTAAAAGCATTTGAAGTTGTCTTCTGATTGAAATCCATTAATGATGACCATAAGTTAGTTTATTTAAATGAATGATATGATTAAAATTTCTCTCTAACCACGTACCAAACAAAATCTAGTCGTGTCAAAGATGTACAAATGGAATGAGAATATTCTATCTGAGGAATGTTTTTGCTCTTTACAAATCTAGTATATTATGTTTTTGCTCTTTACAAATCTAGTATATTATCTTAGATTTGGAAATAAATGACGGTACTTGGGTCCTCGTGACTGGCGCGGCATCTCTCTTTCTGTATTTGGTTTTGTTGAATCATAAGATAAAAATCTCATGTCACACATTGGGGTTGCTTCTTCAAGGTATCTAAGTCTCGAGCAATTTTATCTGCAATTACACCAAGATCACCCAGACCGCCAGGAAATACATCTGCGTTTCGGCTCATAAATGCTCTACGGAACAGAATGGGAAAAAAACTGTCTTAAACAAAGGCGCATTTCCCTGGCTCATTCCCAGGTAACTTAATGATGTTGTTTACGTTTGAACACCTGTAACTACATTTTCCAAGCTCAAAGTAAACAATCAATTAGCATTTCGCGTATTTAAACGCTTATTGTACTTCTACCTCATTTTAATGATTTGCGTGTTTTGATATTTGCAATAGTCGGATGTGTAAAATCACACGTGCTCGTTGTGAATGAAAACACTGTCGGCAGCAGCAGCTGTTGGGTCAGTTAGCAATTGCAGATCGACTGTTGCTTAGACGTGTATTCTTTCTCTTTTGCCTCTCCTTCTGATTAAATTTGTAAATTTATTGATGCTGTCATAATTACTTAAGAATTTCGTTTCTCTTCAAAATATTTTTACTGTTACAAAGTTGCAGAGAAATTGTATCGCACAGCGCTTCATCAAATTTAGTAAAAACGACTGTACAGTACTGCTACTTTCACGTGGTAAATTAGCAGAGGCACAACTGAATTATGCGTCATATTTCAGTCACACATGTATTGTAAGAGAAGGGCTATAAAGTCGTATTTAAAGCACATCACATTCGTTAAAAACGGAATTAAATAACATTACTCGTAAATGCAAAAATACTGGAAGAATCAAAATTTCACAATATATAAAAGGAACAAGAAAAATATTACATATAATTGATCAGGAGTGCTCTTTTAATTCATGGCATAAAAAATATTTCAAACAAAATGATGAAAAGGTGAAAAAAAGAGGAATTTAACATAAAATGCCAAGTAGACCAAGCGTACATTGGTTACACCGGAAATCTGGCAGTTTTTCTCCTCAACCAGGAATCAAAATATTCGTACGTTGTGAATTTACTAAGTATGAAAGAGGCACAAAACATGTCTACATTTTGAATGACTCTTTCTCGTTTACATATTCATCGCAAACAAGTCTCCAAAACAGCGTTGTTTCGTTGAATAACGAAATGATTTTTGCTGGAAGAATAATGAAAGACAAGCGTGAATTATATTTCCTTACTTGTACTTGTCGATAAACGCACTTTCAGACACCTACTGCACCACAATGCCGTGCGCGTTCAGGTTTTCTGCCCACGTCATTGATCATTACTGTGAGATTTATTTCCGATCTCCACTAAATAGCCTGTCCCACTAGTATGACACACACAACCTGCCCTCTTGCAACATTTTCATGTTGACGTCTGCTCCATAACTCAACACTTGTCATTTTTTCACAAAATTACCCTCTGTATCAGCTGTCACCGTATACAAACGCTTAATAGTACGTTAAAAATAACAAAATTAAATTAGTACGGACGCGGGACAGAGGATTTTATTTACTTCCATTTGCGATTTATAAAGGGAGCTTCGGGAACATGCGTTTTAAACTTCAGAGACTATTAAACACACTTAAAGAATTTATTTTCTCTCTTCTATTTGAGCCGTCAAAAGAATGAAAATAATGAAAGGAGTGTGTTTCTCGAGTTTGAATATGTACGAGGTTTCTCCAATTATTTATTACTGAGAAAATCTTTGGTATTTCGAAGTTTCTGCCTGTTTTTAGACTGAAATATCATGTGCCATTTAGAAAACCGATTTTTAAATCGCGAATGTCCGGAATTCCCTTGTTGGCACATTAAAACAAATAAACTAAAATTGTTTCAACTACCAAAGGAAGTTTTTCATAGCACAATTTTCCGCACTCCAGCGTTCGTGAAAGTAAAAGTTTCCATTACTACCACCACCACCATCAAAACTAATGAACTACTGACCCAAATTTTAAACAACTTTTCTACGCTCACTTTCTTGTGAAAGAAATGCATGGAAAAGGAACAGACCTTTTCGCGAGAATTAAGAGCTGAATAAAACAAATAAAAATCTCTATCGCATAATAAGAAAGCGGAAAAGTTACAACAGAGATGAGACATACATATCGAAACAACGGAAATCGACTAGTAGAGAAAAATAAAAATACGTTACGCTCTGCACATAGTTCTTTGCGAACGGCATTCACCTGAAGCGTGTAGTTCCATTAACGTGAAACAGAAAATCATGTAATTAATGGATGTGAGAAGAATTGTGGTTGCAGGATACTCCGGACAGAAATATTCACGGCGCATATCTTTTTTCTTAAATCCATTTCATATACTTTTTCAACCGCACATTATGTAATATTTAACAAATTAGTGAAAATAAAACTACAGTAGTTGTCGTGTAACTACCATATCCAACTGATTTCGATTCCATGTACTCAGGCGAAATTGGTGTCACTTCTACGACCACAAAATTCTTCATATGTATTATCAGCTTTTCTTGGCTTATTCGAAATCAAATCTTCCCAGCAAAGCAACATTTTCTAAACTTTCATGGATTTTAAATATAACTTGTTACTCACATTGTGTAAGTAAATGTAAACTAATTTTATGTGGTATTACGACTGTAAAGATGTTAGTATATGTTTCATTATCTTTAAAATTCGGAAGAATTGTCGGAAAAATTAAATCATGTCACGTGCGACAATAAGAGCTTTTATTTCCGTTAAATGATAAGAAAATTCCTTTTCACATAGATATGTAGTTTCATACATATATTGCTACTACTAAATCTATTTTATATGAATTTCACACACTTTGGTAACTTTAATATATTTATTACACTTTTACTAATGAACAAAAGGATTGAAAAGGTAGAACCCACCAGCTGAAAAGTGTCTAGATATCCACAAACATTAGTTTTTCCTCTGGCTTACACAAATTCCAAAAATGAGCGTTATCACTGTGTTATCCCGACACCTTCAACGCTGGCGACTGTAGAAAATGCGACCGTTGCAGTTGAGTGAAACCACCTCAATCCGGAGCCACATCGATTTTAGCAATCGCCCAACCGTCCCGAGCAGCCCAGGGGTCCTTTGGAGCCGGCAGGGGGCCTGCAATGCCCCGCTGCCGGCACGTGATGTTCACGCTGCCTCCCGCAATGACCCGTCTCGTCGGCGAACGTCGGCCGCGACCAGAGAATAAATAAATCAAATAAAAAAAAGGGAGAAAAGTTTCAGGTCAGAGATCAAACCGGACTTTCCTCTCTTCGCCTCTTTTGTTTTTATTGCGTCACTCGACCGACACAGCAAGCGGGGGAGGGGAGGGGAGGAGAAGAGGGCCAGACGCCGCCGCCGCCGCCGTCCTTGCTACTCTATTCCGATATTATCGCAACAGCTACTTATTCCGTGGGGGATACACAGGAGCTGTGGGCGAGACGGGAAGGAAAGAGATCGCTTGAGAGACTTTTCCAGCTTCGCAATGGAAGAATGATTTATAAACGTCAAAGCAGTTTATGAAGGAGGGCTGGGGAATTTGATACGGGAGAAACGGGAAGGGAGAAGTCTTGGCAGGGTTTATAAAAGGACCACAGATGTATTTATCACAGGAGTAACTTACTTTTTGAGTTCTTTTGAATGCTCACAATTTATTATTTTAAAATTTTAAATACTATTCAATTTTTTCTATAATTGTCGAATAACAAAGCGGATATACAATATAAAAACAAATACGCAATTGACAATAATGCAAAAGAATCCTGTTTCCATTTTACAAAAGTATCTACAATTAGTTTGCGGAAGTGTTGAATCTGGAGCTTTGTACCCTGAGAGCGAGCTGCAACGGTAACTTCCTGAGGCTAGGGCCGTGACCCGTGGCCGGCGAAAGTTCGACTCAAGTGATTGTTTTGCACAGGGGATTCAGGGCCAGTTATATTTATTTCTATGTGTGGGGGTGACGAAATGCCAGATACAGATAAGAGGGTGACCCATGGTGACATTGTCTGCCTTCTAACGCCGGGAGCGGGGTTCAAATCCTGGTGGATCCAGTGTAAGCCGGTTCGCGGGGAAAGCGGTTTCACGGAGAAAGCGGGGGCAGCGCAGGTTTTCTCGGAGTTTTCCCACTTCCCCTGCCTCTCGTACCACCACTGCTCCATCCTCCATCCCAAATCTTCATATCAATAAAAATCATTCATCACCTCCGAGGTAGGGCTACAAAACTTAGGCACTGGTATAAAAATAAATAAAAAAAGATACTAAGAAGCTGTTGGTCCTCTCATATTTATTTGTTTGCAGGGAAGGGACTCACCTTCTTTTAGAATACGATATAATAATAATAATAATAATAATAATAATAATAATAATAATAATAATAATAATAATTTCACAGTTTTACATTGTTAGAAAAACAACTTTCTGTTACCCAAAAATCTAATACTTCATGTAATTTTAATTTTATTTTTCCACTTGTCCCGATCTTCATAATCACTGTCAGTTAAATTCTTCTTTTTCAAAAGCGCCTAATTAATAATAATAATAATAATAATAATAATAATAATAATAATAATAACAATAATAAATTATTATTATTATTACTATTATTATTATCATAATAAAATAATGCCATTCGTTTGAAATAACTTTTTTATTTTTATGAGACTGAATCGATTTTAGACTGTCTCCCTCCAAACCTGGAGACGAAGTTACGCCCCACGGTATTTATCAGAAGGTAGCGGTAAATCTTCTAATAAGCATCTTAATCCAAAACCACTCGTCTCCCCGATCCAACTTGTAAACAGCATCAATTTGTTCTGCGGGATTCGTGATTTCACGCTCCCCCGCTCTCTCAACAGGAGTCAATCATAATCGGAAACTGAATCCGACTCAGTAACCCGGTCTTCCGAGAACAATTCGAACGTGCCAGCGGAACACGCCACTTGTTCCACGCGAGTGGGGGGAGGGGGGGCGGAGTAGGGAGGCTGCGTAGAGCAGAAGACGAGAGCAACGAGGATGCATGGGCCGAGTGACAGGTTGGCGCCCCGCGTTACGGCTTGTAAACACGGAGTGCGCGCACGGAGGGGGGAGGCGCGTAGTGTCTGCTCGTAAAAGAAGAGGTGCGATGGAGCGCGCGGGAAGCGAAAGTGGCAAGTGGACGGCGCGTGGGGATGCTGCGAGACTACGGTCAACACGACATGAAGGGGGGATGGGATTGATTCACACTACACAGCATTTTAAATATTAAATTCAATTGTACGGAATTAGAGGAATTTACCAATTTTCACTTTCTGGCTAGAACGAGATATACCGAACTATTTGCAGTCCCTTGAACTCGCATTAACTTATTTGAAATCATTACTATTAATACATTACAAAGTTCGAGGAACTCTTTATCCAATTTTGCGGACAGTTTCAGTGTTTCCAATCACATATTTTGCAACAATATTAATGGTACACTACCACTTGAAATGTTAATAGCCGCTTCAAATTACTACACATAATTATACTAATTTAATTATCTTAGGCGTATTAATGCAATGCTATTCATTCGAAAATATTTGTATCATGTTAATACAATAATTCACTATTAATTGATATGATACCCTTACAAATATGACCCAAACTCAGGATGACATGTTGATGTTATCATATTTCACTATCGAAACTTACAATATCAAACACATAATTTCAAACATGAATTACATGATTTTTTTATCGTATTCAAACAGATACAGAGCGCCCTAATACTTTATAAAAGAAATTTATGTTACTTCATCAATATGTAAACATAAGGTAATATTACTTTTCTAATTTGCAAAGGTTACATTTTATTTCAATATTAATATTAATTACTAACGTTCAATACTTGAATATTATTACGGTCCCGCTTAGGGCCCCGTCAGACACCGGTCCGACGCCCAGCGGGGCGTCCGCGCCGCGCCGTGCCGCGCCGGGGCCCGAACCCGCGTCCGCTTGCGAGCGCCTGCCGGCGGCGGGGCCCACGGCAGCGTTCGCGATAAATGGCTGGGCCGGCTGCTGTCACGAGCTGCTCCGCGGCGCGGAGGCTGCGCAGGGAGGCAGCTCGCATGAGCCGGCGCGGGGCGATGCGACGGCTCCGGCGATTGCGCGAGCGGGACGCCTTCTCGTTTTGCTCGCCGCGTGTCGTAAGTCTTCGACTGTTACATCAGGCCGCAACCCAGTTCCGAGTTTGTTTACGCCGCCGTGATAAGATATGTATCTCGCAGTCAATTAGTGTAATAGAAACAACTCCGCTGTATAAATTACGTAGTGCTCTCTGCCTTTCGGCAACGGAACAAAGAGGTGTGGATGATCTCATACTTTAGGTGCACGGGTGTAAAAGGAGGATAAAAAAAGACGAAGCGGTTTTACTTCGCGTGTCACCGCGCCGCACTTCTAAAGCACGTAGCGTTCCCTCTTTCGACGATACTTTTCCGTGCGAGGCGACAGCCAGCTGCGAAGCTGTCAGATTTTCCGCTCGTCATTTTAAGCTTCCCGCAAAGCGAGGAAAAATCGGCGTAGGAGGCGACCTCTCGTAAAGCGATCTCCGCGATCACCCGGCAAGGGTCGGAGAGGGCGGAACGAAGGCTCCGGGTTCGACCCCTCGACCGTGGCACGGGAGTCGCGCGATGAACCGGGCCTAATTTTACGACGGCACGCCCCGACACGGCGGGACGAGTCATGACGAGACCAATCGAGACGAAACGAGACGGCCCTGCGCCTGGCTGGCTGGTCGGCCGGCCGGCGGCGGTAGAAAACCGGACTCCCGTAATTTATGGAGGGTTGTAAGGGCCCGATGGCCCTCGGGGCGAAGTTCCTGCCCCGTTATTGGGTCATGAGGCTCAAGGGCGCAGACCCCGACGGGTCCTTCGCGCGGAGAGCGGAACACACGCGGGGCGGGGCGGAGGAGGAGGAGGAGAGCAGGGGCGGGGACGGCGGGCGCGCGCTTCGCTTGATCTGAATGGAAGCGAACTTTCGCAGTTAGAGCTTCGCGTCAGAAGGCGCCGCTCCTCGCTACTCCGCGAAACAAGCGCACACGTGCTTCGCTCACCCACGTGACGCCCCGCCGCTAACGTGCCCCGCACGACCCAGCGGCCCAGCGGACTCGCGGCGAAGGCCCTCAAGGCGAATTTTTCTCCCGCGAGCCGTCATAAACCCCGATAAATGTCACGCCCCGCTTCACTTTACTTTTGACGCGCCGTTTCGCTTTCAATAAACACGTGCTCGTTTTTCGTAACAGATCTCGAACCGATATCGGCGGTGCTCGGCCGCGATGCACGCACACACAAAAAACCCGGCAGCGGGCAGGTCGGTCGTCAACCCCAGCGACGCAGAGCGACGCGGCGCGGTGCGGCGCGGAGTGGAGCGGAGCGGAGCAGGGCAGGGCAGGGCCGGGCAGGAGAATCGGCAACCGGGGCGCTGGCTGGCTGGCGCTGGAAAGAGGCGGGCGGCACCCGCGGCTGCATCCGCGCGCCGGGCGCAGCCAGCCGAGCCGAGGCCCGCGGCGGCGGCGGCACAGGCGGGCGGGGACGGCGCGGGGGCGGAGGCGGGGGCGGCGCGGCGCAGAGCTCGATGAAAACCGGGCAGCGCCCGCGCCGCCCGCGCCACCCGCGCCGCTCGCCCGCCCGCCCGCCCGCCCGCCCGCCCGCGCGCCCGCCCGCCCCCGCGCCCAGTAATTATAAAATGCGCGGGCTCCAAACCAAGGAAACGAGAATCAATAAAAGCGTGTTCAATACCGCCGCTGGTGAACGCGCGCCTGCACAGCGGCAGATGCCGCGCCGAGCCCGCGCCCTCGCCGGCGGACCCGCCCCGCACGGACACTCGTACTTTTTAATCGGTACACGCGCCCACGTTCGGAAGAGACAACAACCGCGACAACAAAAAACAACAGGCGCGACAAGCGGGGCGCGGGGCGGGGCGGGCGCGGGGCGAACGGTGCGCGTGTTCGACATGACGTACGGCCCGCGCGGCCGCCGCCTCCGACGCGGGCCGGTATATGAGTCGTGGATTACAAAATCGGTCCTTTTAGGCAGGATTAGCCAGGCGGGCGGGAGGCGGCGGCGGCGAGCAATCAATATGAGAAAAGTGGAGGCGACGTTAGGCGGCGCGGGAGCGGCGCGTGGGTGCGGGTCGCAACGGCTGGCGCGCGGGCGGGCGGGCGGGGGCGACCGGGCCGGAACCCGCGCCCTCGGCCTCTACCTCGCCTCGCCTGGCCTGGCGTCGTGGGCCGTGCGTCGCGCCGCGCCGCGCCGTGCCGTGCCCGGGGCCGCCGTCGCAGAGCCGCTGCGGGCGCAGGTAGGCGGCGTCGGCGCCGCTACGCAAATAACTTGCCGCCGCCGCCGTAATGAAGAGGAAACGCGGAGGAACAAAGGAACGGAGCGAGGCGGCGCGAATTAATAAGCGACGGCAAAAAACAACGCGAGCCACGCGCAAGGACATTCGAAATAAGGCCATAAACGCACGGAAATCGACGCGAAACCCGGCGGGAATATGATTTCGGACTATCGAGCCGGTGCGGCTGTGGAAGAGAGCGGGCTGGCAGGCGGGCTCCCAGGCTGGCGAGCAGGCAGCCGGGCGGGCTGGCGGGCGGGCGGGCGAGCCAGCCAGCGAGCGAACGAGCAGGCAGCCGGGCGGGCGGCGGCGGGCGGGCGGGCGGACGGCGGCGGTGGCGGCGGCGGCGGCGGCGCGCGGGCGCGCGGGCGCGCGGCGGGCGGGCGGAGGGCGGGCGCGCGGCGCGGCAGCGGCGCGGCGGCGGGCGCGGGCGGGGGGAGGGAGGCGGAGGCGGCGTCGGCGGCGGAGGCGGCGGCGGCGGCGCGGCGGCGGCGGCAGGCAGGGACGGTCGGTGGGCCTGCCGCCCGCGGCGCCAGCCCCCTACACAGCCCCAACCCAGCCCCCAGCCCGCGCCCGCGCCGCCGCCGCCGCCACCGCCGCGCCGCCGCCGCCGCGCCGCCGGTCCCTGCCCCCGTCCCGCCGGGCTGCAAGCCCGGCTGCCTGGCCGGCTGGCTGGCAGGCGCGCGAGCGGGCGGGCGGGCTGGCGGGCTGGCAGGCAGGCGGGCGGGCGCGCGAGCAGGCAGGCTGGCTGCTCCCCGCCGACCGACCGCTCGCTGCTAGCGGCCGCCGCCGCCGCCGTCGCCGCTATTCCAGCGTGGGGCGCAGCCATGAGCGGCAGCAACTGCGCCAACCGGGACCTGCTAGACAGCCCCATCTTCATAGACGCGGTGCGTGCGCACCCGTGTCTCTACGACTGCACGTCGCAGGAGTACAAAGACGCCGATCTCAAGACGCGAGCGTGGGAGGACATCGCCAGGCTTCTCGGCGTCGAAGGTACTCGTCGCATCGCTTGCTGTGCGTTCCACACCGACCCGTCGCGAGTACCGGATACTCGCGACGGGTAGTACCCGCTTTCGGCGCTTTCCACTGCGCCTTCTCGCGCGCGGAGGAGTGCCTGTGCCCACGCGGCGTCGCAGCACGTGCTCGTGCCGCGGCGGCGCGTGGTGGTACCCATTCGGGCGCGCTAGCGCGGCACCCGCGCCGCCGCCGTCGCGCCGGCCTCTGCCCGCCACGCGGCCGGCGCCCAGCGCTGCGCTCTGCTCTACTCCGCGCGCGACGACGATCCGCGGAAGTGGACTAAAGCTAAACAGCTAGTTACGGGGAAGTGCCCTTCAGGGCTGGCGCGCAGTTCATCCGTCACATGTCTGTGTGCGAGTGGAAACGGCGCGCGGAGCAACAGAGAGAGAGACAGAGCGAGACAGGCAGGCAGGCGCACAGACGAAGAGAGCGCGCGAGGCGGAGTGGAGCGGAGCGGAGCGGAGAAGAGCGACGCCAGGGGCTTCTTTCAGTCCGTCTTAGCCCTCGGTCCCGTGATTGCGCCACCGGGCGCTCGTTGGCGCCTGCTTATGCGCGTATTACGATTCCAGGTCGCTTGTTATTGTTGCCTTTTTCCCGTCGATTCTTTTTATTTATTTTTTTTTCTTTCTTTCCTCGCGTTCGCGCGTGCGCTCGTTGTAAACGTGTTCATCCTTTATTTACTACTCGCGCGCGCTAACGGAACAACGGCAACATAAACTGTTTGTTGAAACTCTCGACACGAGTAGCGCATAATGGCACGGCTTAGGCAGTTAATATTGTAAAGGGAGAGGAAGCTGCTGCTCGGCTCGCGCGCTCTCTCCCCTTTATGACTCTTCGCTGTGCTGCTCTGCTCTGCTCTGCTCCGCTCCGCTCCGCGCGCCGCCTGTGCACTTGAGCGACGTCACTCTACGCCGGCCACACACTCGACTGACTACACACAGGCGCCGCGCCGCCCGTCCGCCCGCCCGCCCGCGCCCCGCGCGTCGCCGCCCGCGCCGCCGCCGCCGCGCCGTCGTACGGAGTTGCACGAGTTGGTGTTTACTTTCCCTTGTATGTGTTTCCGTAAATCAAGTAGTTGCACTGTCAAGGTCTCTCGCCCTCTCTCTCTCTCGCGCGCGCGCGCCGCGCAAAACATTTAGGCGCACGGGGTAGTATACCTCGTGGCGGCGGCGGCGGTGCTCGCTGCTTCTCCGACTCCCCTCGCACGTACTCGTGCGACGGGTACCGACCGCCTGCCCGCCTGGCGGCCTCCTCGCCGGCGGTTTTTTTTTGTTTTGTTTGGGCGCGCTCTTCACGCGTGCGGGCGTGCTCCGCATGCACACGCCCGTGCGGCCGGCTAGCCTCGCGACCGCGTGCGCGTGCTGTACTCGGCCTCGTGGCCCGCGCGCGCGCTTTGGCGGGTGTGCCTGCGTGTGTGGCGGCGCGACGCGCGGGTATTTCCTTTGTGCGGGCGCGTGTGCCGTGCACGGCGGCGACTTCGCGTACAAGAAATATTGTTATTATTTTTGTGTGCGTGCGTGCGGGGACGGCTGCGTCGTCAGCGACCAAGACGTCCGCGGCGACGGCGGTAGCATGTTGCATAACGAAAATAGCTAGATTCGGAGGCGGTGTTGTCACATGCTCGGGTGTTTTTCCTCCGGTGCTGGGAGTGGTGGTGGTGGTGTGTGTGTTGCGGCGACGGTCGCCGCGGTCGGCGGCTGTTATCGCGCGCTTATCGCCCTGCCGGATGCTGGTTTGCGCCCCGAAAGCGCCTTACCGCCCGCGGGCGCGTGCGGGCGACGCTGGGCCGCGCCGCGCGGGTACTCGGCGGGCGCTACTCGGCGGGGCCGCGTCCCGCCGTTGCCAGCGCCGCCCGCGCCGCCCATGCCGCCCGCCCGCCAGCCCGCTCTCTTAAAACGCGATCGATAAAACGGCCCGCACTCTTAAGACTGACGCGATGACATTTCACTTTTTCGTAATTAAAAAATCCTCGCTAATCTATATTTCAATTACGACGCTTCACTAGCCCGTCGCTGTAGTTGTGTTTTGTGTTGAGGTCAGACTCCCAATGGCTCCCCCCATTGTTAGTGTTGCGTGCTGTGTAATTAATATATCGTTTTTGCGGGTAATTAAACGATGCAAACGTATCAAAATATCCTGCAGTAGTCCAATTATTCAAAGTAATTAATTCTCGACTTTCATGCTTTCTGCCAGAATGTGCTTTTAATTCTCGTTATTTGCATTCAAATAAAATTTCGCGTTGAATTCAGAGACACTTGAAGCACAATAATATTTTCATTTCATGTATTACATATTCTAACAAAACGCAACCGTAACCTCATTAAATCGCTAATGCGAGCCGGGTCGGGCTCGCTTCCCGATTCACGCCCGCGACAAAAACACGACGCAAAAATTAGGCGTTTGTTTTATTGCAATACAATTCGCGTTAAACAAAGTGCAGAACAAGCTTTCAGCTGGGACCTGTCAGATCTCAATGGCTAGTGCACAATACGGTTTTTGAAAAACAACAAAAAGCCCACTTCATTCGAGGGGTTGCCGTCGCGCGCTGCACAACAGGCGAGGCGCGATCCCGCCATTAGCAAGATGACAAATACATTCAGGCGGCCGTATACGCAGATTTTACGGGCGAAATTTTTTTGTTTTTTATCGTTGCACCGTTGATGCGCGCGCCGCGAGCGTCACGCGTGTATGAGCGGGCGGGCCGCCGGGTGCTACGCGCGTTTTTCGGGAGTGCACGTGTAACGCTCGCGACATTACCGCTGTCCCTCCGCTCTTCCGTCGCATTATTTTCCGCGCGTCGTCGCCAACGCTGCCGTCGTCCGCGTGGCAACAATGGGCGGCGCGGGCGCGGGGCCGTGCGGAGCAGCACGTGCGGCGGACGAGGCGGCGACCACGCGGCCTTTCCCCGACGCGCACGCGGGCGAGCACGCCCGGAAAACGCCTCCGCCGCGTGCGGCCGCGCCGCCCGCCTCCGCGCGCGGCGTCGCGCCGCGCCACTTTGACGGCGGCCGCGAGCACGCCGCGAGTTTCACTCGACGCCAACAAAGCCTCCTCCACAACAAATGGTTCGTGCGGGGAACGTTAGGCTCCCCTCTCCGCGGGCGCGCCTTTTCCCCTCCGCTCGCCCCGCCCCGCCCCGCCGCGGCCCCGCTCCGCCCCCGCCACACGGCTCTCGTGCGCCGGCGAAACTCAATGCGCATATGCCAAAGGGCAGTCTAGTAGTACGATGTTCATTGAAGATTTGACTGCTACCTTGGATATTCAATGAAACAGGCCACGGGGAAAGTGGAAGCGCTGACAGAGACGGAGAGCGGGGGAGAGAAGCGTGCGGAGATAGGAAAGTGGGGGAAAGGAAGAGAGCACAAAGCGAACGGCGGCGGCGAGGCACGAGCGCACAGCGCAGGGGGCGCCGACGGACACAGCGGCGCAGCGCGGAAGTTTACTCGCGGCGCAATTAGAAGCTACAGCCACTACGAGGATTTCGAATTGTACAACAGCACTTCTGTCTAGTGTAACATTACACTTTAACGAGCGCGATGCAGGCCGCGCCACCTCCGCCGTCGAACGGCAGCGCAGGGCAGGGCAGGACATTGTTTTTCTCGGGGGATAGACCGCGTTTTAGCCGAGGGTGACACGGCACAGAGGTGCTCGCATGCGGGCACGGCAGCGGGCGGCGCGGCAACGACAGGCCCTGGGGCGCGTACCCGCTCGCCACCGCCGTCCGGGTACCCCGGCACGGCGCCCGCTGCTTTTTATACGGCGCGTTTTTAACGATTTTTTAAATTGGACATGGCCACCTCGCGCATGAACCGCCATTTTGTGCCACGCGGCGTCGGCGGCGGCGGCGCGCCAGCAGCCAGCCAGCCAGCCAGCCAGCGCGCTGCGCGGCGCGGCGCCGGGCGGGCGGGCGGGCCTCCCCCGCGCCCGGGTGGACCGGGCCGGCCCGACCGCGGCATGGAACCCCTGTCCCCCGGCACCGGGGGCGGCGCGGAACCCCCGGCGTGGGCCAGCTGCCGCCCGCCCCCGCCCGCCCCGCCCCGCGCCGCCCCCGCGCGGCCCCCTAATCTCCACAGCTCTGTAATTATCCCGTGCCATGTACACAAACAGCACGCATTATTGATTTGGTCCGACCCGCGCCGCCGGCAGGGGGAGCGCGGCGCGGGCGGAGGGGAGGGGGCCGCGGTGGCGGCAGCGCGGCGCGGAGCGGCGCGGCGGGGCGCGGCGCGGCGAGGGAGGGGAGGGCCGCGTCGCGGGGGAGGGGCGCGCGGAGGGGAGGGCGCTCGGCGCGGGTCCGCCGCCTCCACCGCCGCCGCCGCTGCCAGCAGCCGCGCCAGCGCCACCCGCCCCCCGCCCGGCGCCCGTCCTCCGCCGCCCGCCTCCGTCGCCAGCTTCCCGCGCCGATGAAAAAACGAAAAGCAGCGCGCAGTCTCGAACTCTGGCGCGCGGCCCTGCGGCGCGGGAAAACCGTTTCGATTTAGTGGGCGCGCGCGGCGCGCAACCCGAACGAACGAGCGGGCCAGCGAGCGAGCGAGCGAGCGTGCTAGCTGTAGCCGCGCTAGGCGAGCAAAGGGGGGCGGGGCGTGTCACCGTTTCGCTTCGCACCGCGTGCGAGCGAGCGAGCGAGCGAGCGAGGGCGGCGCCGGCGCTGGCGCGCGCGCGGGCGCGGGCGCGGGCGGGCGGCGCCGCGGGCTGCGGGTTCGTGCCCCGCGCGCGCGGTGCGGCGCGGTGCTGCGCGGCGCGGCGCGGTGCGAGGCGGCGGAGGCGGCGGCGGCGCGAGAGAGCGAGCGCGCGCGCGCGGCCGCGGCACTGGCAGTCGCCGGGCGTCCTGCGAGCGACGCGCTCGCCAGCGCCAGCGCCAACGCCAGCGCCAGCGCCAACGCCAACGCCGCTTGCGCCGCCTCGCCGGGCCGAGCACGTGCCGCCACCGCCGCCGCCGCCGGCGCCGCGCCAAAGCACGTGTCGCGCTTGCGTAGGGCGCGCCTGCAAGCACAAATGGAAGCGCCTGCGGGACTACTACAAGACGTGGCTGGAGAAGCGCAACGCGCAGGAGACGCAGGGCGGCAGCCGCCGCGTCAAGACCTGGGTGCACTCGGCGCGCATGGAGTTCCTGCGGCCCTTCCTCACCACGCGGGAGTGAGTATGCGCCGGCGCCCGCCCACCTGCCCCGCCGGCCCCGCGGGACCAAAATAATTACCCTCCGCATTATGAGACAGGAGCTCAGGAGCTTAACCCCCCTGTTCACTCGCGCTAGAAGAGCGGGGCGTGCAAAACGTGACTAACCGTTACGACACTCAAACGCCCGTTCATTTGTAAAACGATCCCGAACCGGGACGCTTGCAGCAAATTTCCAAGACCAAAAACGTCATCACAAAACGCCACTTTCAGAACAATGACCCGTGCTACACTTTGCTAATGACGCGCAGATCATTATGAAGTAGCAAATGACTGCCCTCCCAGTGTAATTAGAAACGAAAAATCCTTCATGCAGATTATTCAAACACGCTTTTGAAATAAAGCTTCAATGATAAATATAAAAAAGGTATATCACTCATCGCAGCGACATAAATGAAAACAGATTCTCATGACAGCATCAATCAACAAAGTTAACGTTGTAGAATGAGTTCGACGAGATACTAAACACCTCTAAATTCCCAATTTTCACGTCATCAAAAACAGAAAACAAAAACTAGAAGTGCCCCTCTAATCCAATACGTTACACGTATTACTATTTCAATTTAAACATCGCGTGCAGGGAGCTAATTCAACGCTACACGCGCAACGATTATTCCAATTCCAGTATTTATACTCCTCATCGTCCATTAAGCTCCTCTGATCGCGTCAGTCATTCGAACACGACAAAAAAATCAATTGTCGCCTCTGCCGGCAATTTGCAACCGATGTCCATACCAAACAAACCAAACAACTTCTTTCCGGTAATGTCCCTTCAATGAGCACTTTATTGATTTCACCCAACGTATGTGATTTTATGAAATATTTAAGGCACGTTAAGCTGTCAGGATTTCCGATGTTTCAAATATCAATACAATCAAAGGAGAATTAATAACGTAAACAATTCATGTTATTTTATTATCATCCGATGCGAACTTTTGTAACACTTTTGTATCACAACACCTTTCTGTGTATCGGTGACACACATACACACACACATTACAAAACATATTACACTCGGATACTAGAATGATTTGAATTTTATTAAAGAATTGAAATACATTTTAATCCCTATTTGTAACGCCAAAGAACCTCTTAAAATGTTCCAGAACAGTTTGATGTTTCAAAAGCTCCTGAGTTCTTCGTCAAATTATTGGCAAAATATACCAATTCCATTCCCCGATTGATCTCACAAACAGTGTTTTAAAATTGATATAAACAAAAAGGAATGCCGCAAAATAGTAAAACATTAACAAATGAGTTAAACCTTTCAGAATAAATTAATTGCAATAACCAAAATACTAACAATATAAATAATAAAATGAGGTTATTGTTAAGTTTAACTTTAATTTAATTTACTTTCTAACCCCAAGAGTGCACGTTATATTTTATAAAACCCTATTTTTTTAGCGCGGTGGATCTTAGCGAATACCCGAAATCACACAATTCGAGCCAAAGCCTTGGGAAAGCCGTGGGCGCGTGGGGCCTTGCTAACACGGTGCCCGCGTTTCGCAGCTGCCGGGACCGAACAAGTAGCAGCGCGCACCTCAGCCAGCCGCTGTTCCACCCGTACCAGATGGACCCGCATCTGCTGCTGCAGCCGCTGCCCACCCTGCAGCCGCCGCCGGCGCACCAGGCCTCCAACACGACGACGACGGCGGCGGCGGTGGCGGCGGCGGCAGCGGCGGCGGCGGCGGCCGCGGCAGCCGCGCCCGCGCCCGCCCACGGCGAGGGCTCCAGGTGAGACACACCCCCACACGCCCATTGGGCAGAGGTTAGCAAAGTGGCCCGAGCACATGATCCACCAAGGAGGCTCACCCGAGTCTTCTGCTGGTCGGGGTCACAGTCGACAAAGGTTAGCGAGGGAAGACCCGTTTCAACGCCGTCAGGGAGACTCAAGAGTTGCGTACCCATTCCACTCACTAATATTCCTGACTTTTAATGTCCAGCGCCATCACATTTCACCACTGCTTTATCACCCTTCCACCCTCCGCTCTCTCTTCACCGTTGAAAGGTGACTAAAGGTAGAGTCGCTCCAGGAAACAAACATCTGATGGTGGTCACGTAGCTTCCGAGTGGCGCACCTGCCCGGCACTAATATTCCTATCAACGTTTAGCTCCTCTGCCGCACTACGTCTCACTCTGCCCTTCCTCGCTGAAAGGTGATCAAGGGCAAGCATCTCAAGGACTGTCAGGTGGTCGTCAAGCTGGAACGGAGTTGTGCACCTATCCTAGACTCTAACCGCCCTACTTCCGCACACTTCACCTCTGACTTTCTCGCTCTTCGCAGTCCGCCACTCTCTTGTCACGGCGCTCTGTCCCTCTCCAGCCTGCCTGGATAGATGACTCGCCGTCTCCAGGGTTGGGGGTTCTTAGGTCTTCAAAATATCGTATTTTATTGTTGTTGCTGTCTCTTTAATTTCCTCTACTCTCATTTACTGATTTAAAATGGTTTACTCTACAACGAAACTTAATACACCAACGTTGAATATAACTTCTAAATTGAAATTGCTTGCTGGTTTAAAATTCGTGTAACGTTTGAATTTTGATTTATTTACACACTTTTTTTTTTATATTTCACTTATACGAATCTGCTACGTTTCCAAAATCTTGTCAAGTTGCGTGTGAAATTATCTTACAGAATCTTAATGATGAAAACATCTCGTATATCAAATTAGCGGTAAAAATTATTTTCGAAAAGTTTTGGGAATATTTTGCAAAGCGCCTTTCGGTCTATTCTACAGCTCGGGAATGCTGACAATGGAAATATAGTGATTTGCCTGCTTTTCGTCCTTAAATTTTCTCGCACGGAAGTTGGAGTCCTCAGCGCCTAAAATTGTTGCTGTCGATTAACAACAATAATAATAGTAATGATAATGATGATAATAATAATAATGATAATAATAATAATAATAATAATAATAATAATAATAATAATAATAATAATAATAATAATAATAATAATAAAAGAATCCCTCTCGGATCTAACGGTATCCACAGCCTCCGGGAGGTCCATCGACAGGTAGCGCAAGAGCAAATTACTCACGGAACGCACCTCCTATTGAGTGCATCCATCCGGATCACAAGAGCCCGCCGGCCGGTCTGCCGACCTCCCCCCCCCCCCCCGCGCAATCCGCGGCGCGGCTATTGCTTTGTTTCGTCACAAAGGGTCGCCGCTATCACAGCAACTCTTCATTAATACCGCCATATTCCCTGGGCTTTACTGTGTCAGGGAGCAAAGGGTTAAATCAATAACACATGTTTCTATAACTTGGGCGGGCGGGAGCGCGCGCGTGGTGTCGTGTTCATAATCGGCTCAAATGAAGGTTGTCCATTCAGCGGGGTTGCGCGAGGCGCCGCGGGGCGGGGGCGGGGGCGGGGGGCGGTCAGCGCACAAAAGGGGCGGTGCGCGCGGGGGCGATCAGGGGCGCATCGCCCCTCAGGGGCCGCCCCGTGAATGCGGAAGGTGCGCCTGGAAAGGGAGGCGCGCGGTCCGCTGGCGCTGGCGCCGCCGACTCCCACAGGTGTCATCCGGACGGAAGGCTGCCCGCCTGCCTGCACTTCATTCCCCGCCGCCACGTGCTCCGCGGAGGCCGGCAAAAGCATGCGCACGCAGCCTGGCGACTCGAGCTTTCGCGGCTTCGGAAACTTGCTTAGTCACTTCCGACGCTCGCAGCACTAGGATCAAAACACAAGAGATGATCGGTGGCTAACTTCGATTGTTTCAGTTTCCTGATATCTGAGTTTTCTTTGTTTCCTCCTCACCTTCCTAAGACGGTAGAAATTGGGCAACATGGCAATTCCAACCACCATCATTCGAATTTCTTGGTCCAAATTTTCTCAGTTTTCTTTTTAGCATCCTAATACATTTTGTAACTCGCCAGATCAAACCTCAATTTGACGAAATATACGATAACTCGAACTTTGAAAATTCGAATTCTTTTATACCTTGAATTGTCTGTTTCTTCTTCGTCTTCTAATTCATTTATAATTTGGCAATCTGAACTCTCAGTTTGTTGAAATACTCGATTATCGGGTATTTGTTCTTTATCCCATCAGTTACAATTTTTTTATGTTCCATTGTATGAATGAGTACTTACTGGAAACTATGAAATTCGGTAACTCGATTTACTTAAATATGGAATTTCTTTCCTTCCCTCTACAAACGCAACTCTAACCCCGTGAAGTCAAAATATTCCACAATACAAATTTTTCTCCCTTCAGGATAGCAATAAGCAGGCTCTGCCAACTAACATTAATTACGTCTTCGCTGAAATATGTACCAGTATTTTCTCTAAACCAATGTCTTGCCAAAAATTATTTACATAACGATAGGCCAACTACAAACACAACTCGTTCGATTATGCTTCACACAGTTGCCGACCGAAATCTTCTCCATGAGATACCCAACACATGCGTACTATTGATCGTGAACGCGAGGGAATGCGCAGTAATTCCGGGAACAGCAATTCCAGTTACACAGAATCAATGCGCGTGTTCTCCGTTAACCGTGCCGCAGCATCAATTTCATGAAAAACACAAGTCTCAGAAACACCGTCACAGATTCGAACTACCTACCTCCCGTTTTACCAGGAATCAATCGTGGAGCGCTCCGAACTCAAGGATCCATTCATTTGGATGATGGAAGGGGGAGTAGCGACTCATTTCAGAGAGTACTTTTCAAGTGACCATCATCACCGGCGTTCATGCACTTGCTTTGATCATCCATTCCCTTGCTTTCTAAATAATGCGCTGAACCGAATGGATCAACTTCCACCAATCGTTGTAAGTTAATTCTCCGAATCGTACCCGCCTGATATACTATTGGAGACTATGAGGTGGATTTTCAAAGATCATCAATTTTACAGTCAATTTACTACCAACGTTAATAATTTTCCTGTTTCGAATTAATTTGTGGTTGACACAGGATTCGGTCGGTCTTCTTGGAATTTTCGCATTTTCTGTCGCTCATTCCACTACTCCTCAATACCTCAATAGAATATCAACATCATTATGACCCAACCATCAAGTTAACCACATCGGGTATGGCTACAGCCTCACAATATCATTACTATCATGTAATCTCTTTTCTCCTACTCTCGTCCTTATTTTGGCGTTTTTAGCATTCCGAAGTTATTCTCCATTTACTTCTCCCCTCACATTGCCCTTCTAACATAAATTTCTCAATGTATTATCTTGATAAAACATATAATAATGGGCATCCTGCTCTTACTCTAATTATTTTTAACTTCTCCAATCGCCCCTAAACCGTTTCATTCCTAAATATTCCAACCAGTCTCCATAACTAGTTCCAAACTTTTCATATACTACTCTTTATCTAAGAGTCCAAGTCATCGACTAACGCCTCTGCATTCCTTGCGAAACAGTTCACAAAATTTCTTCTAATGTCTACATTTATGCATTTTGTCTTCAGAAGTTTTTTCGACTTCCTAAAGGCGGTCATTGAATGCAGATGCGAGTTTGCATATCCGGAGTGAGGGGTTGACAACGTTTCGGTCGTCACACGGCGACCTTCTCCTGAGTGCATAAAGGTCGCTGTGCGTCGGCCGGCACGTTGGCAACACTACATGCGACAGCGAAGACTTTCTGAGGCGGTGGCATGTTGGCTTTTTTGATGTAACAAATCCTTACTCAACATTTTTGGAAGACTCTCTTGTACTGAAGTGTATTTTGATAATGGAAGGGTGCGTGTTAGAGAGCTGATGCACGGGCGGGATGGGCATGGAGAACAGGCCCACGGTTCCAAAACTTCTTGTCATTTTAGTTGATTTATTCACAACTTTACATGCTGGTTGAACAACATTGGGCACGAATATTCGTAATATTAATAGACATTGCTTTGATTTTCGAGCCCACAATTTTTCTTTATTATTATTATCATCATTATTATTACTAGTTTTATTATTATTATCATTATTATTATTGTTGTTATTATTATTGTTATTAAAATTATTCTATTTATTGAGGGCGTGCGTGTGCTGCGCAGGTCGGCGGCTAGCAGCTGCGACGAGGACGAGGGCGGCGTGGGCGGCGTGGGGGGCGTGGACGGCATGGACGAGGAGGTGCTGTCGGAGAGCGGCGGCAGCAGCGGCGGCGGCGGCGGGGCCGGCGGCGGCGGCGCGGGCGGCGGCGAGGGCTCGGCCAGCGGCTGCGTGCACACCATGGACGCCACCGACCTCTTCTTCATGAGCATGGCGCGCTCCGTCAAGGCGCTGCACCCGCGCGTGCAGGCGTACGTCAAGCTGCAGCTGTCGGCGCTGGTGCTCACGGCCGAGATGACGCAGCAGCAGTCGCAGCTGCAGCAGCTGCAGCAGCAGGTGTCGGTGGCGGCGGCGGCCGCGGCGGCGGCGGGCGCGCCGGGCGCCCTGGGCGGCGTGGCGGGGGCGGTGGGGGCGGTGGCGCCCGTGGGCGGCGTCGCGCACACGCACACGCCCTCGCCGCCCGCCGCGCACGCCGCGCCGCCCGCCGCGCCGCCCGTGGGCGTGGGCGTGGGCGTGGGGGCGGCGGCCGCCGCGGCCGCCGCCGCGCTCGACGCCGCCGCCCGCTGACGGTCCCTCGCCAGACACTCCATGACGACGACGGCGGCGGCGGCGGACGGGTCGTCGGCCGGCGGGCTGGCCGGGGCGCTGGCCGCCGCCGCGGCCTGGAGCCCGCAGCCGCTCCTGGACGAGCGGGCCTTCCACGAGTCCTTCTACCCCTTCGTCTAGCACGGGATGTCTGGTGCGACGACGCCCCTCCCCACGGACCTTTTTAGTTGAGTGGCCCCTCGCCGCCCACGGAACTCGACCTTAGAGCTTTAACGCTACATCGACCTGCATAGATACTATCGTACACGTCACGTTCACACATGTGTTTCTTCGAGTATGATTCTATAGCGTATTTTAACAGAAATGTACTTATTCGTTACTTCTTTATTTTTAGAAGTGTGTCATGTTTAAGATTTACAATAGATGTCGTGTGGTTTGCTGTTCCGAATTTATCGTCATCGTTGTTCTGTGAGGTATGGCAACCGTCGACAACTTAAGAAGAACGGCCGAAAAGCGGTGCAAACCAAACGCTGCTGACTTTAGTATGTTTAAGTAGTCTGAGTGTATGTGGATACAATGTGAATAACAATTTTTAAAAGGTTAGTGATAACGGTACTGTCTGGAAATAGATTTTACTGTAATGTATTACGTCTGTTTACGTTTGTTTTGCAATTATTATTTTCTAGTCTTAGTTTTGATTGGAAAAATTACTAATAGTTTTTGTCTCATCAAGCTCATGAAGAAATGATGTAGGCCTATGTTGACACTATTTTATATATACAAAAGCATATATGAAGAAATAAATTGAAGATTTGAAGAACGGAACTTTTTGTCTACCCGCAACCCCTCCCTCCCTCTAAAGACATCGTCGTGCACGCGGCAACATTCCGCCAGCGCCGGGAGGCATCAGCATCCAGCGGCACGAGAAGCACGCGACATGAAATCGCCGGGTAAACGCCTCCATTACGTGCGCGGAGTGGCGCGATAAATGTCAACGATAAAGCAGAGGTTTACAATGTTTTCCTCGGCGGCTCTCGGACGTGGCGCGATCTTTCAAATCAAAACAAGCGACGGCGCCCCGCAGAGGAACAACAAACACCGCGCGGCACAAAAACACTGTCGCCCCCACAAGGCAACGCACGGAACCTCTGCACCGGCCCCCAACCAGTGGGCAGGGAGAGTTCTTGGTGGTCTGCAGAAAAATCTCGATTTCACTTGTTATAAAGTAAAAGTCATGAACATTCTTTCAAATGAGCACGAATAAATATCACCTTAAAACGTCTGTGTGCAACTTAAATACGCTTCAATTATTTTGTTATAATTAAAATAATTAAAAACCGAATCATTATTAAATTGTGATACAATTAAACACGCGTTTGTGATTTTCGTATAGTTAAAAAAGCATTTATAATTCAATAGGCGCATTTCATTGTATTGAATTTGAAGTTTACTGATCATTATTTTACAAAAATGTATTTATCCCCCCTCAAAAAAAACACCATTGGTCCGCGGAATTTAAAGTTATATTTATTAGTCTGCGAGAAAGGTTGAAAAATTTAGATCCTTTCCCTTACAAATTATTTCGGGCCCGACAGATTTCAAACGGTTGTCGCAATGAAATTTCGCTTTGAGATCCGAACGGTAAGGCTTTTGTTATTTCAACCCGACGTGAACACCAAGCGACATCACCGCAGGGAACGTTGACGATACTCACATTTTCCTATAACATAATTATACGAGAGACATGAAGACTTCTCAATTTGCTCGAATCCGAACACCAATTAGAAAATATTATCTTAACACGAAATAAATTTAAAATATACCGTTTCATTAAATCACAGAAATGTGATTCAACAAAAGGAAATTAACCGTAAATAAATCACATAATTCCGAATGGGATTCGCTGTTATTAAATAAGATTAACAATACTGTACATTTTCGTCTATATATTTTTCGTGTGTATGTTTAATTGCAAATCTGCAATTAAAATATTAGAAAGCTTAACATACTATCCGAAAGATTAAAAAACGAATGACGAAAGAAAGGGGATCCACTGGGGATGGACTGGGGACGAAAGAAAGGGGAAAAACTGGGAGATCCACATTTTCGAATCTAGAGACTTTTTCATGATTCGAGGCTCAAACTTCCTATTACTAAATTACACTGCATTTCCTCAACAAATACGTACATCTGTTAGGTAATTTGTAGCACTTTGGGAACCTGTGATGAAGCCGGCAGGCACGAGTTCCCAAGGAAACGCTGCCAGTAATTGGTTAGCGCAGACGTATCATAAACACAAGGCACGAGGGCGCGATTCGGAGGCCGTGCATTAACTGAGCTCCCGGAATTATCGGCCTCCGAATCACCATCGAATACATAACACTAATCATTTTAAAACGCAACGGAACATTGATTTTACGGCCAGCAATATTAGCAATGATTACATCAGGGCTATCCAAACGCATGCCGGAGAGGGAAACACAATAGGTTGGTCAGAGCAAATGAGTTATCAATGTACGGGTAATAGAGGAGGAAACATCCTGATAGTATTTTGAATAACCTCCAAGTGATTCAGAGGAGAGATTGAAAACATTGAGGATATTTTAAGCGGAATTGTCGGCAAACTGACGACTGAAATGCCCCACATTTTCCTGACTGGGCTTTCATGATCTTAACCAGCTAAATTTTATTTGTACTTTTTTTCTCTCGTCACTTTTCTGATCACATTGAAGGCTGATGAACAATAATTCAGCAACAAACATTGTTTAAAGCATGTGCTGTACAGGACAGTGCCGTGCATTTGTACATGTTTTACTCGGCTGTGCGAAGGATTTAAGCTTATGTTTTCCACCATTTCCACCATGTTCCTTTGTGTCCTCATTACCTTTCACGAAAAGGTTTTAATAACACAAAAACAAACGATTTATTTTCAGTGTGTGAGTGGAATACGCAGTATAAATCGTACATATACGTCAGAATAAATATGGTGGAGATTAGAAAGGTGAAGTATTCCAGAGCCTAATAAGATTCCATTACCACGTCGTAGATAAAGAGATGTCGCCTTATCTATTTTAACCGAAGTTTTATGGTTTTGCATTAAAGCACACAGCAATAACGAACGTTTACCACGAAAACAAAACAAAACATAATTTTGCGCGTTCAGTTCATGGTCATATCCTTTGGCGAATGATAACGTTAAGTGAATGAATTTCACAAACAAAACGAAAAATATCTCAGATAAATGACATCGTCTTCCACATGTCACAGAGCACCATCACCTCCTCCCAAGACACAATTTAAAACGAAATACATTTTTTAGAGGAATCCCTCATCCGCGCGCTATTTGCCAACGTTATTGGTGTGTACACATACTCACTATTACATTGGCAGTCATGGCTGGCGCAATACGCTTCGGTCCATGAGCTACCGTGAAGCGTAGTGTGCCTTATATTTAATTTTATACATTTTAGGTGAATTTCATCTCTTTTCAAAAACAATGTTTATCTTATCTTGCATCTCCATTGTCAGCTCTGTGTACTACACACCCACCACTTGGCCGTCGCACGCGACGTTACCGTCCCTGGCACAGGGAGCCGGGTACTAGCAAAACCGTTTAGTATGGTTTTAACACATTAAGGCAGATTTATAATCATAGTTAAAAGGCACATAACATATATTAAGAATGCATGATTTGCCAGCGTCCATCGCCCCCAGGGCTCCCGTGCGGGTCGGGGAGTCCGCGCTGGACTTGGGAGACATGCGCGCGCCCGACCTCGCGGGTCGGGACGGCCGGGGCCACGTGGGCGCTTCGCGTCGCGTCGCATCGCATCGCATCGCCCCGTGACTTCGCTGGCGAGACGGCGCGCGTCGCTCACTTGTTGCTGCGGCGCTGGCTGCCCCGCCCGCCCCGTGCCGGCCGCGCGGACGCCGCATACGTCAGCACCCGCTCCGCTCCGCTCTGCTTTCGTCTCCTCATCGCTCTGCTCCGCTCCGCTCCGCCATCGCCGCCGCCGCCGCGCGACGCTTTCAAAGCCGGAAGAAGTGGGCTCATTGAGCTGGTTGCGGCGGCGTACAAGCAGACCACGCACGTGCTCACAGCCCGAGCGAGAGGAGCCCCCTACATTGTTCTCTACACGAATGTGTATTACTTCATAACCTCGTAAAAGTAATACTGCTAACTAGGGTTTGATGTCTGGCGGAACGCGACGGAACGGCGTTCCGATACCTCCGGAATTATTATTAAGTTATATTATAATTTATATATCAATTTCTATTAAATTAATAATTAATTTGGGGGAGCGTCCTGAGACTTAAAATTGAATAAATCAAGCACTGCTGCTATTTTGTTAACAGTACACAAAAAGATAATTCAGATGTAGAAAAATAGATAACGTTTTCTAAAAAAATAATTACTTACAAATGTTTCACAAAAGTTGTATTGCTATATATGGTATTTACTATGTGAATATTAAATTTGTAAATTCAAAAGTTTTAGTTTTATTTTCGTATTCATTTTGGTCACATCAATATTATTAAAAGTCCTTCCATAGATTGGTTTTGCCCACACTCCCTGAAATTATTAATATCGCCTTAGACAACAAGAGCGCGAGTAACAATAATAAAATTGTTGTTTATTGGTGGGAGGCCCAGGCCTCGAGGCCTGCTCTTCTGCCTAACCACTAAACGGAATACACGCGGTGAAGTCGGAACACCCCTTCCCCGGAGAATTTGATGTCTCTTGCTGGAAAAGTATACCTTTTCTTTGCCAGGCATGTAATTAATTCATATTAGGAAACTCATTTATGATTTTCATATTCTCTGAAGTTGAAACTCGATGAAGGAAATTGACCAAGAAGACATTACAGAGAGTATTCTTAGGATTCAATCAGATTGTGTTGTGTAAGCGAATAAGATTTTCCTTTTCGCTTCCGTCCTACTTCCCACCGCTTTGAACGCACCTCTCTTACAGAAATCTGCCAACACGCACCCTGGAGACAATTTGTTTCCTCGAGCCGTCCAACTCGCATAAGTACTCCTCTTCACTACCAGAAGTTGTTGCCAGACGCTCCGATTCCCTGGTTTTGATCAGGATAAAAAAAAACATTTTCTTTGAAATCGTTTTGGAATTTTATAATTGCATCTTTCGCAATATGAAGACAAATAAAATTTATTTTTCTCATTACTTAAAAGACATATTTCTAATAAAACAATAATTTACTATTTTCTGGTTTGTTGATGTTGAACAAACTTTTCGGGTGCTCAACTGCGTTAACGGCAAATATAAAGATGCCCAACATATGTTGTATTTGTTTAGGTAGTGTAACTCTGAAACTACATCGTGTAAAGCCTTATGGTTGATCAGTAGATAAAAATAAACGTTAAAAAAGTGCAGTAAAACAGAAGAAATTTTGGGTTTGAACTGCCGAGGAAGTATGGGAAATGCAGACGTACATGTTAGGGGCAGCAAGAAATGCGCTCCAGCCTCAATGGTTTCCTTCATCCCTATTCCCAATACGCCTGCCAATTTAATATCGTCGCTCTGCTCTACCGCCTTCCGAGATAATGTTTCTATTGTTTTGCCCGGAATTAAAATTCCTCCACGCATTTATTACGCTCCTTTTCACATTTTTAAACTAACTTCCCTCATATCGAAATTTGTACCAGCGACCCACAAGCATCCCTTTTCAACTCATCGAGGGAGGGGGGGGGGGAAATCGTCCATATCTTGCAAGTCTTCGCTCCTGCGGCGGCAAGTGCTCTTCACTCCACATGCAGCTACTTGATGTATCTCCCCTGATCCAGCTTTTTAACACGAGGAAAATTAGTCGCAGTCGAGATCCAAACCTAGGATCTCCAAAATGGCGAAGCTACGGCTGATAACTCCCATACTGAGAATGATACTATTATCACATTATTTTTAAACAGTACACAAATTTTAAGTGAACGTTGCAATATGTATAAATTGTAAATGAAATGTATATATCCGAAGATACCTATTATCTATTTCGTAATAGATATCTACGAAAATAAATATCAGAGTAAAACGAAACAACTATATTGGAAAATGTTTGTTTTTATTTCACAACTGAAATATTTTATTTTGTTCGTTGCACTTACGTTACAATTGGTTAAAGTTTACAAACACAACGCAAGATATTTTGGTGTTATAAAAACTGAGAATTTCATGTAGCTGTGGACACTGTAGGAACGGCTGCGAGTTTCGTGCTGTTGAAGGAAGGTGTTTTTGCCAAATCGAAGCGCACTCGCCGTCGCCGCGCTCCGGTGCGTCCCTCCGACGACGGCGCTGTTGACGGTGGCGGCAGCTGTGATAATAATATTATTTACGCTCCTACTTATCGCAAACGCCCGTGTACAGACGGCGTAACAAAAGACATGTTTCACTTGGAGCTTTCGACGACCAACTAAAATCTCAAGCAACGCTTCCCCGAAGCCGAGCTTTCCTAATTCGAAGTAACGTCTCAGGAGTTGCAAGTTGGAATTACAAGAAAGTCGTGCATGCACGGTTTAAAATCAATTCTCGGATTCGAAATAATTAATTCGTAATCAATAATTAATTCGTAATAATCAAAATAAATAAAAGCATAACAGGTGAGCAGCGTGCACTATTCGCAATTTTCTTTCCATGGTAACTCGAACAGGAAAACTGAAGTAAACATTTTGACATGCAGTCTTTATGTCAAAGTGACGATTTTTTTTAACGAAACAACTCACAAACACTGAATTTTGACATATTTTGAAATCATTGAGACTGTAAGACCTTGATATGATTTAATAAAGCTATTTTTATTCTATGTAAAATTTGTTCACTTTGCGTTTGTAACTGCCAAAAAATTTACATAAATTGAACTATTTCATTAAGTAGGATTTCTTTAAATCCAGGATCTTTGGCCTCTCTTTGCTACTTGCTTCATACCTGGCGTGAAGAAAGGAAAAGCACTCCCAATGAACGAATTGCTAATCTCGAAAAAACTAATTCAATCCGTTATAATGATAGTTTCAACTAATTTGCACGACAAATTAAAGTTAAATCTTCCTTTCCTACAGTGTTCACAGCTAAGTCAAGCCCTCAGTACTTTATAACATCAAAATATCGTGCCTTGAATTTGAAAACTCATTTTCAACAATTTTAACGTATATGCAACGAACAAATTAAAATATTTCCATTGTATATTAAAAACAACGTTTTTCAATATAATTTTCTACTTTTACTTTGATATTTATTTTAGTAGATATCTATTACGAAATACATACTAGCGTATGGGTATGCGCACTTAATTTACGATTTACCATACATACTTAATGCAACGTTCACTTAAAATTTGTGTACTGTTAAGAATAATGTGATAATACTATCAGTATGACAGCTATCAAAGGTTATCACTACCACTCCATCTCAACCAATTAAGAGTATAAGCCTCAATTAGAGGTGTTTAATTACTGATTTTTCCATAACAACTTCATTTGTAAAATGTATTTTAAGAATACTATTACATCAAAGAGACTGATAATTGCTCATTAATTTCACGGAATCAAAATTTCAATATATTTATTATTTTTTTACTCGAGATCCGTTTCATTGGATACAGATGTTTCTGTGTCCGCATTAAACATGGAACGTTCATAATAAGCACTGTTCATGCGACATTTAAAAGCAGTCTGATTTGATGAGTACATTGTCATGAATTAATAATAGAACTAGAGGTGCTACAGAAAGGAACAGACTTCCTCGTGGCGAATTTTTCTAACTTCCTTGGTGTGGATGACTTTAAGGTCTTGCTCTATTCTTTGGCAAGCTGCCATCAATCGACACCCAAAGTACATTTTTTTGATACTTCCTCAACTTTTCCGTTTCTTAATACTAGAAACCGAAATACTACTGCAATAATATTAAAAAAGAGTAAAACCATGTCCTAAATAGAAATTTTCATTGTAAAGTTTCAATCCATTTTTTTTTTTAAAAAAAAAAGCGATTAATCAATATTGTAAATGCGAAATTTCAAGCTCTTTCTCACAAGAACCTATTGAGTTTTCATTTGAAGCACTTCCACTCACAAAGGTAATAATGTATACAAATCGATGGAAATGTGCATATTACCGGGGTGAGAGATATTTCAAAAGTATTACATTTGTGTAATTTTTGAAAAACAACAAACATAATAATGCACCAAAATGAACTTTACGTCATATTAAACAGTGCAATTAGCACTATTTCTTTGGATAAGTTTGAAGAAAAAAATTGGAGCCATTTTGAGAAAAATGGGGTTTTAAGTGTTTCAGAAAATGCGGGATTTTGAGTTCATTTTCATAGAAAATGTTGAGTTTTCGAGAAGCTTTATACGACATTGTTTAAAGCACACGTAGTCGTAAATACAATAATGTGAACAAATGTCGCTAATGTAAATATTACGGACATGAGAGACAATTTTTGGTAAATTTTGAAAAAAACGAAAGAATACAGCAATATGAAAACTCGAAATCGATTTTCCGCAGCATTACATAACTTTCTCTATACTACGTATATTACTCCGTATATACATATGTATACGAGAAAGTAAACATAATTTTAAAAAAAATAGGAATTCATAAAGATGTGAAATTAGCGGTGGGCAACAAAACAAGATGTATAATTTATTCTACGTACAGTAATGTAAAAGGTAGGTATTTTAAAATTCAACGTTTATTCGACACTTTGGAATGTGAGAAAAAGTTAATGAACCACGTTTCCCTGATCATGATAAAACCAACAGTGAACAATGATTCTGACAATATGAAACGGTGACATTTTCCGGAGCGCAAGACGAGTGAATATTTTTTTGGCGAGCGAGTGTGTATCCATGTTTGAGAGGTAATTTTGGAAGCTACTTCATTCTCCTATTTCTTTAATTTTACAATGCAATACTGCGTATAACTAATACTTCGTCAAAATGAGGATTGTCAACTTTTATTCACACAGCCTTTCTAAAAATCATTACATTTTTATGAAATACAATTATTAAAGCGTTGATACACATTGTACATTTCAAATTCAATCGATTACATGATATGGATGTTATCACTATTATTAGTGTAGCTTCAGAAACGATTTTCATGTAAAAATATCCCAAGTGATAATGTCTTTCCGCCCAGCAGTAGCGGTATTTACGTGAGAAACACTATAATTTTACTTAATTCAATACTGTCAGTGGTACGTACTCTTTCACACTGATGTAATCATAAACAATGCACGTGAAGTAAAACAAACGAGTCACGAAGGCGCGTTATGGCACCAACACCACCCCATGCATCTCACGCAATCAAACGTCGTTTGCAGTCACTTGTTAGAGGGGGAATGAACGGTAACTAATGTATGTAGCCTGAAACAATATTATCGCGCATTATTCAGCATGAAACGCTAATCGAATTCAATGGAAATCCAATTCAGTTGCAATAATAATGCAAGCAAATGAATATAATAAACAGGATGTTGAAACTATTGGTTCCGATGAATAATATAATTATCGAGGCAACTAATTCTATTGTAACGGGGAGTATCAGTCAAAATATCTAGTTTTCAGGAGTGAAGTTTAAAGTTGCGAATTTACGTTGTGTTGTCTGGTTTTTCGTATTCCTTAGGGTTCAAACTGATGTGACTAATATTAAATTAAACTATACTTTCAGATCCGAACATACTTTGTGTTCCGTAAAATGCAAAGGAACATTTTTTAAGTATTAAAGAAAACCATACTAGTACGCACTTACCCCCCATTCAGAACAGATTGTCGAATATGAAACAGGTCACACCAACTACAATATCCATTTGAACAGATTCCTCTGTTTTTATGCAAGAGGTCCTCGTGCATAGTGGATATTGTGGAATTTAACGAACTTTTAATGCAGATTCTGGCCTTGTTCTGCCTGCAAGTTCCTGGTAAGTATAGTGTAAAGGTATAGGTAGTGTAAATTGTAAGTGTAGTATATATAGATAGTTAAACCCCCCCCCCCATATAGAACTGTGAGCCAATATAAATGTATTAAATTGCTATTCTTATAACATAAATTAGATTTTCCCTTTAAAAAAGACTACTTCATGTGAACTATTCCAGCAAACCTCTGGAACCAATCGAAGAAACGGACAGGAAAGATCGATCAGAGCATCGGGAATTCTCATCCGGGCAACGTGGCAGCGACCACCTTAGCTTATTAGCAGATACCGAAAATCCTCCCCTACGGTATTCAAACGCAGGACTTCCTTTTTGTCAGAATTCAATCCTAGGGGCGTTTTCGAAGCTTCAGTTGTGGAGTCGCAACCACACGCCAATGTGCGCAGAGAATCGTTTCTAATGCAGCATGAACACCGTGCCTGGCCAGGGCACAAGGTGGCTAAGCGAAACGCCCACCAGCCGAGGAGTGTGGCAACTGTGCGCGTGAGGAAGCGGGGGCTGAGGAGGTCGTGGCGGTGCAAGTGGAGGAGGTGATGATGGCAATGGCGGCGGGGAGACGTGATGGTGGCGTGGCGTCCCGGGGGCGTCGAGTTGCGGGCGACGCGCTGCACGAGAAACGACTCCGCGACCGGAAATGACCACCTTCCTGTGGGCGGTGAAGGCGGCGGCGGCGGCGGTGGCGGTGGCGGTGGCGGTGGCGGTGGCGGTGGCTCACCTGGCGGCCAACGGTCGTCGCTGGCCACCGTCGCTTCGCACCGCTCACCAACCGCCTGATGGCTAGAGGGACATCGCCATCTCGACACCGATGCCCTGCGGCCACATTCCAAACTGTACTTGCCTTTCCGGGGAAAGATGAAATGATGAATAACGATTTATATATTTCTTTCTATGATATACGTAAGGGTTACCTTCGCCTTTCAGATCACAATTATGAGCAACACATTTTTGAACTTTTCATTTGAATCCGTAATGTAATACCTGTGCAAGTTGACGCCTCAACCGTCTGCGCTGTCGGTCGATCTCCAAAGTTCACAAGTGAACTTTTTTATGAGTTTACAAATGGAAACTCATATCTAACGACATACAGAACATTTCTCACATTATTTAACGGTGCACGTAAACGACAATAGAACAGATACAATAAAATGAAGTTGAAATGAAATGAATAAGTGAATGAAAAATAAATAAATGAAAAAATGAAATAAATAAATTGGTAGAACGTCAATTCAATTGCCGTATAATCAGGCGCTTTTTCAACAGAGACACCTACGGAACCTATGTTAAACGATTAACTTTATTTTTTCTACGAAAAAATCCGTACAATTTTTAGCGAAATTGTTTTCCTTAATTCTGCCCCAAAATGAAAGGAAATGTTTCGACGCATTTTTAAGAAATTGTTGAAAAGTCCTACGAGTTGTGTGTAAAGAATCTCCAAAAATTAAATAATATTCTAGAAATTGTCTGGGTCTTGAGTACGACCACATTTACTGGGAAATATGAATGTTGAAGAAACAAACGGACACAAATAAACACGACGTTTTTGAAGAAAAACAGTTTTTTTCGCCATCAAAGACACCAAAGCGCGTATTTCCATCAAAATCTCTACCTGCCCCTGTTTAGCAAAAAATTAAGAATAAGCAGAAAAGACTTTCTGAAAAATGACTCCAAATTCATTTTTCCCAAATAGAGAAAAGTTCAATCAGTAATATGGCATATGCCTGATTCTGATTTTAATTAAAACTTGTGGAATTTCAAAGATTTTTTAACGTCTCACACCATCAACATTATGGATTGAAGTTACTTCCTTATGGTAATTTATACCTCAATATTAGTCTTTTCACATGTGATCTTTGGCGCTCAAGTTCAAATCTCAGCCTGAACAATGTTTTTTTGTCTTTACACTTGTGAGAATTGAATACAACACACTGAATTTAATGGCAGAAAGTCATTTCATTTTTTATTAATTTTTATTTAGAACCTCTTGGGCTTTCTTTAGTTAAGTGTTTTTCCAACTGACAGAAGTGTTATTCCAATAGACGTTTTGATATAATACTACGTAATCTTTACCAATAATTCGAGAAAGTACATGCTGTTGTGCCACTACTAGTTTACTTAATTCATTTTTGAAGGTTTAGCTTTACAGGTATCCCACTCGAACGTGTAGTTACAAACGTGCCGAAACTCGAAATGTGCAAAATTAAATTGAATTTTATCATACAATATTTTATTTAATGCTAGCAGAACCCGGCAGACGTTGTCCTGCCCTCTTTCTCTCTTTTAACTCTAACTTCTTTCCTCTCTCTTACCCCTTTCCCCTCTCATTTCCCACTTCACACTTTTTCTCACTTTTTCCCGTTCTTTTCCCCTCTCTTTTATCTCACTTTTACCTACCTCTTTTTCCCTCTTTTGTCTCTGTTTTCCTATATTTTCATCTCCTCCTCATTTCCCTCTCTCTCCTTCCCCCCTCTTTTTCACTTTCTTTTTCTCCCTCTCCCCTTTGCCCCCCGTCTCTCTCTTCCTTTCTTTTTTCTGTTCGATATTTTCAAACTTTTCTTAGATACAAACCTTGTCCTGACACTAACGAACACACAAAATAAAGCATTATCCAATTTGGTGCAGTTATTCGAAAGTTGTGCGCTTACATACATTTCGGCGATTCATTTTTATTTCTATAGATTTTATAGCTTATATCCGTAGTGGCACTTCCGGCGGGTATTTTCTTGGTCAAAGTTCTTTTTGTGCTTTGCAAATACAGTAAAACTTTATCAATGCGGAACGTATATAATGCGGAAATCTGTCTAATGTGAACATAAATCACAGACCTGCCAATCAAATTCTACACCATTACATTGCATAATGCGAAATCTTGTCTAAAATGGAAAAAAAATCTGGTCCCTTGAGATTTCGCATTGAGCAAGTTTTACTGTATAAAAAATTAAAATATCCCAGTCGGCCGGCTATTTTATTTTAGAGTAGAAAAAGTTATATGAAAACATCGATTAAAATACTTGTTCGAGTGTTTGTTTCCTTCAAAACGTAGGTTTCATTATTGTAAATCTGATTAATGAAGTCGTAACGATTCTTGTAAATGCCGGTCTAGCAGTACAGCGTTACGCCAATGTACTCTTACGGGCATTGAATCCATTAAAACATGCATTTTCCTAGCATTACTGTCGAAAGAAATTTCATCTAATATTTCGGATCGTTAAAAAATGATCAGTCCCAAACGAGGACCTTCCGCTGAAGGGTGAGTGACAGACGGGCGGACGCAGTTTACGCGATTATCACTTAAGGATGCAATTTTGTTGCACAGCTCTATGTCGTTTTGTTTGTTAATCAATTCTTAGAAACAATGAGAATGTTTACCCACTGTCCAGTTCCAGGCCTATATGGTATGCCGTCCAGCTTGGGGTTCGGTCATTCGAAGTTTGTGTGGATTTTTCTCTTTTAAAACAACGGTTTACGAAGTCATGAGGAATGTCTGTCTTCGGTTCGTTGATTCGTTCCACGACGAACTGGTCGGACCCAAGCACAGAGAAACAAGATAAACTTTGATTTCGAATGACGCTGCGGTACAGAAGTGAACAGAAGTGTTTGGAAACAACTTAACTAACGCTATTACGATCCGTTTCCTCCTTATCACCTATATCACAGACTGAGCTATCATTCTTTTCTGAGAAGTTCCGTCTACCCCAATCATTTTCGAAGAAAATTCAAACGTTTAATGGCAGTTTTTTGTTATAGAATAACACGATTACTAGCAACGAACTTGATATATTTTTCAATTGCATTATTTAATGATTGGTCACAAATGTATCAATATTAACCGAATTGTAAACCCCTGAACAGTGGAAAAATTACATAACTGATCCCCAATTTACTTCTAAAACAGAGAGAAAATTTGCTATGTCGTGGTCGTCACGATAAAAAAAATTGCTCTTTTAGAGTAGTACAGTGTAGTGAATAGCAAAGCGAATAATGATGGGAATACAAATTTATTTCTTTGAAGGACAATGCAATTAGGTTTTACTGTTTCAAGTACACAATATTTTTTCTTATGTAAGACATGAATACAATAACTGATGAAGAGCAGGGAGATTAAAAACCAAAGTAACATATTCTATTCTTTAGGATTCGAATGCAAAAAAAGGAAAAACGCAAGGAAATACGAGTGTTTAAATTTGATTTTTTAATGGTTTAAGGATAACTGGAATCCTTAATCTGGAATATAGTGAACAGAAATGAAACCGCAATAGTGTTATTATTAATGCTTATGTTATGCTAATCCGACTCAAGATACATGTTTTATCAGCAACCGCACACGTCAATCGTTCACAGACGCATCTGCTTTCGTTTTCCATCACCGCGATTGCCATGGCAACGAGATCCAAAGACGTCAAAAGAGGGATTTTGTGACGCGGCGGGACGTCACGAGTGGCGTAACAGTTCCAAAACAGCTGACTGATACAAGCGTAAAATCTTAAACAGGATTTCTGGCTCAGTTTAAAATATATAAGGCCTTTAAAAGAAGGTCCGCCGAAAAGATTGCAATTCTAACGTATGGTTACATTTGGCTTGTACTTTATTTCTTTTTTCAAAAGATTACATCACTTACAACTCGGCCTTACTGGTTTCTTTGGCAACCTTAAATTTAACAAAAAAATGAATTCATTGTTATCAATTTTATTTTTGTACGGTGTTAAAACCTAATCAAAATTTACCTTTTAAAAATACGACCAATTATAATTGGATAATAAGAAGAGGGTCTATTAAATAAAAAATAATAAACAGAAATGTAAATAAGAACAACGGAAAGTAATTTTTAAACCCATCTCTTATTGGTCAATTGGCTTCGGCTACATAAAGTAAAGCCCAACCACCGTCGGCATTATTGTCAGTTCTAATTCGTTTGCGATGTGTGTTCTCCAAATTTTCAAAATATTTAAAATTTTGGCAGACCATCTGAATATAATGAGCGAGAATGATGACGATATTGACCAGTTCTGGCCCTAGTCTTTAATATCTACGTCACAAAAGTGGTGACATATTCATGTTTTATTTTAGTTTTGAAAAATAAGCGGGTTGCATCTGTTAAAAAAAAAAGTTTCGCAACCCTGCTTGAAAACTATATAACAAAGACCGGACGCAAGTTTTGCACGCAGTGACAACAGATAAAAAGCATTTCATGAATGTGAATCATACCAGTACAATTCGATGCATTTGGCAGATAAAATATTAAGAGTGGCATATTTTGTTGACAACTCAGTAAAAGAAAGCCACAGTCTTAATATATTTTTATAAATGTATTTTCAATATTCTTGTCCATATCTCTTTTTCACTGACAAAACTTATTCACAAAAAATCAAAACATTTCGCATTCTTCAAAATTCCCTGAACTTCACGTAAACATATATTTTTTTTAAGAAAGAGCAAAATCAAACCGACAAATAAAATACGCGTAGAATATTATCATTTTACTCTCTAACTAAAAAATATTGTAGTTGTTAAGTGAGAATTGACGGGAACAATTCCAATAAGAACCATTTAGCAGCGAGTTTTTCAGAGCACTGAAAGCTTCTGTAGATGCAAGGCACGAAATGTTATGCAAGTGTTCACAAGTCTGAAGATGTGAAACGAAAAGCAGACCCGATACCATCTCCTGTACACGTGAGGTAGATTATCTTCGAATCAAGGTATTAAATGCACTCAGAAAATAAAATACGGTTTAATTAAAACGCGTTTGTAATATTCAACTTATTACTTTTGTATGAAACATGTCCAAGACGAAATAAATGACTAGCGTTATGCGTGGTTCACGAAGAGACCCTCCAGCAACAGGTTTTGAAGTAGGCCTTCTGATAAAATTAGCATGAACCAATTTTTACACGTCGTTTATCATTTCACGATATTAACCCAGCCCTCTCTACACTGCAGATAAAAAAGTAGCAAATTTCCGCCTTCCAGTGACACATTTTATTTTATGACTTTAGAAGTAGATATAATAACGGGTGCTGAGTTATTTTTTTCTGAGAAGGATCATCTCCGAGCCAGTTGTGTGCTCTCACAATACGCACTCCAGATACAGGCCGTTTGACAGCTTTCCAGACACATGACCTACGGCATCAGAAACGCGTCGAGCATTATACAAGGACACGGCAACTTGTGAAGGATGCCGTCTGGCAGCGTTCCAGTCGCTATGGCCGCCAAACCACGTGCGTATCACGTCTACAACGGCGAACCGCCTGATCGACATTCCATGCGAAGTTCTCACGTGTTATGTCCCCTAACAACACATGGAGAACGTCAATCCGTATTCACGCCTCAGTTATAGATGTGATCGAAACAAATCACACTCATTGGAAAACAATTTATGTAACAATGTCAAAGAATTTATGTAATCAATGTCTAAGAATCGATTCCTAAACGATATCTAACGGTATACAGTGTTTAATATTTGAAGAAAATTTTCACATGACAATTACTGCGTTTTGATGGGATGTATCAACACGTTTTCCAGTATAAGTAAAAAAAAATAACAGTGTGTTTTGTTTCGGAGATGGGAGATATTGTCACAGAATGTAACAACAGTTAACATGTAATGTAAGAAGTTTAGAAAATGCTTAAGGTAGAAACGAAACAATATAAGTAGTATGATCAATGATCATACATCAATATAATCAAAGAGACTCGAAAGATTTCTTCTGCACACGTAACCACACACCCACAGCATTCTTTTCGCAGATCTGCAGCCAGCCTACCCACAGCCGTGTGTCGGCAGTCCGACACAGCCGTCGACAGACCCCGCGAAAGGGCAGGCGGCGCATGACTCACCTGTGCCTTGTGGCTCCCTGCTCATATCGAGACGTCCGCACAGCAGCGACATGACTGCGTCGATTGCGAGCGGTTTGCGAAGTGGGCGCCGGCGAACTAGTCGCGAGCGCGAGGTCTTAGCCGCGGCGGAGGCGGAGGCGTTGGCGGCGGTGCTCCCGCGGGCGCCCTCGCCGAGTGGCGTGGCGTGGCGTGGCCGGGCGCGCACGTGGCCGTGACGCAACGCGCGAGCGAATAAAGGCGATTTGGAAGGCAAGCGCGCGGAAAAAGGCGAGCGCGGATTCGACACGCGCACGCCGAACATGCAGTTCGTCGAGGCGGAGCCAGGGGGCGGGGCGGGGCAATTTCAGTTCGCGTTCTTGAAGAAATAAAATTGAACTAGTGGTTCTACAATAGCACACTCTCTCTCGTATTGTTGGTAACGGTTACGTAATAATATAATATTGCAATTTCTATTCTACTTTGCGGGACTTCTGGCAGAATGCGAAAAAACTATCCTTTTATACGCGAGAGGTTCGAAAAAATGCACAACTCTTATCTTTTGAAAATTTAAAATTTGGAGTTCTAACTGAAATTCAGTAAATTGTGTTTTATTCTTATAATGTTTTTAAAATCCAAAATACTAGCACAGGGTGGGATTTGAACTCCAGCGTTATAAAATCATTAGGCAAGAGGCGTTCCCCGTTCTACCGAATCGTACGTCAGAAACACACCATTTAGAATACTATAATGAATTCTTAATGTTAATGTGATTCCCACACACAATGGAATACGTTCGCCGTGACCAAGAGAACGCCCGCTGAGCATGCAGCTCTCACAGGCAGGTGCAGAAAGTATTTCAAGGGCGGAGGGCACTTCTAGTTCACCCCCTCCTCAGAAAAAAATAAAATAACATTTTTAATAGTTTTATTTTGAAATAAAAAAAATAACAATAAAATAATGGGAGTCTCGGTAACCATAAACCACACTCGTAAATGGTTCACGATATCCAAATACACTTTTCGCCCAACAATACTCATTATGAGGCAAGTTATATACCGAAGAATAACATTCATAATATTTCTATTTTTGGAGAAACTCAACCATCTTTGAGTTTTTTAGTATGAACTATTGTACAATGATTTCATCGGCGAGAATTGATCATAAAAAGGGGAATAAAATATGTATCATTTGTTGAAATAGTTCAAAGAATTAGTTATCCAGACCGATAATCTTACCCGGGACTCCTGGTTTGCAATTAAATGCGATTGAATGATAACAGTTGAATGTCATTTGTTACTTTGTAACTCATACTGAGTAAAACAATCCATCTCTGACATTATTTGAATACACGCAGACCTTGCCTTTGTTAAGAGATGACCTTACTCAATATAATTTCCCTTGTCAACATTTCTTTTCTCAAAGAAGTCAAAGACTACAGGCGTATCAATTGATAGGATATTTTACAGACTTCAGTGATTCCACACGAACTTTGTGATAAATCACATAATTTTACTAAATATTTCAGTTTAAAGGATGGTCCGAGAACACAGATTTCACCAGGAGTCGGCGATTGTAGGGGTTCGCTCTGTGCCCCTTGTGCCCCTTCTCACACATTCGAAAGTTTCGCAGGGGTTTACTTCTGTAAGTGTAATTCAATAATTCAAGGATTCCGGAATACAAGGATTACTACATCAACCAAGGTATCTACTTTGTACACAAGAACATGGATCGGACAAAACATGAACAGAATGTACTAAAGTACAATCGGAAAAGGACGACATTCGTCAGTACACACAAAAAGTGGCATCTCAAAATTGTGATTTTTGTGTTAAGTGAAGAAATCTTTTGAACATTTTTTCTAGTAAAAACATATTATTATAGTTCACAAGACCTTTTTGACAAGGTCCCATCAGACTTAAAACAATTTTTTCCGAAGAGGAGTTTGAAAAAATATGTAAAAATGCAAAAGAAGCTATAACATTATGTTCATAAAAGGATTTCTACAAGTTTCGTTTGAAAACTGTGTGGAAGATCTGAAAAGAGAGTTTCCACACGTCCAAACATCATTTTCACTCAATATGTGAAGTTGAACCTTGTCAATCTGCCGCCGCGAGTTAAACGGTCTTGCACCGCGAAATCCGGCTCCTCAGTGAATAATATACTCCAGGAAAATGACAATGTTTAGATGTGCCACTTTTCTTGAGTACCGACAATATGTTTATATTCAATTTATATGTATTTTTTTTATCATCGCAGACGTCTGTACCTGATTACAGAAAAATATACAAGAAACGACATATCAAACGTGTTTATTCTGCAACATGTACTAATCATACACTCATACTCGTACACATGGTTGGTGCTTTTTGGCACCAACAGTAGTTCTTGCAACAAGTCTCCCTACATAATCGGTCACATGCTGCGGACGATGAGCAGTTTCGCCTCACCATGAGAGAGTCTTCTGATGTCACATCTCACTGAACAATCACTCTTCACCTGTCTGAAAGTCTGTATCCCATGCAATAGAATCAACCACATGACTCAGTCACTGGAACCCTTTTTATTTCAAGAGCATTCAATGAAAGCCAAGGTCACTAATATAGGAGAGTGCCAACTCCCCTTGTTCGAAGGGTCTTGGGTTCGAGCCTCACTTCGGATAGGGTTTATGAACTGTTCCATTCCATTTCATAAATATATAAAAAAAATATATCTCATAATTCACCCCTACGGCTACCAACCCTTTTTGTGATCACGGAGACACCTAGAAGTTTCATCCTCTTGAATATTTTCCAGTGCGCCATCTCTGATCCTTAGCGAAAAAGGTCACATCGCATCACACGATTAAATACTGAATGAAAGGAAGACAAAAAATCACTGCAGACACAGAAGTCAGTTTCATTTAAATACATTCATTCATATGTCATTCATTAACATGTTTTTCAAAATTAATTTCAGGGTCCCGTTCAACTTAAAAGTCCTCTCTAATTCAGTTAATAATCAAGTAACCTGTAACGATTTAAGTAAATTCCAACATTGAAAACGAATGTGTATTCTAGGAATGACAGTACCCAGAACACTTCCAGTTTCGCTCGCCGATGTATAAATGCTGATTTAATCACTCATTCGCGCGTGCGAATTTCCAACGAATACGAAGGCATTCCCGGACGGGAATTATACTCGCACCATTCGGCGGTGATGCTGCCTCCACGCTGATAAATGCCGAAGATAACATTCCAAACATGATTTCTTACATAAGGAATATTGCTCTTCCAATTCATTTGAAACATCTGATATCTTGTATATTGATGGTTTGCTGATTCTGCTTGTGAGTTGGTCACGTACGTCGTGCAAGTGATCTCAGCGGTGTGACACTTGCCGACACTGGGAATCGGAAACTTTGGTGCGTGTTTTTTTTTTTTCGGGCAACATACGTGATTTACGCTGTTATGAAATTTATTCACATCACCTGAAAAGTCACCTGAGAATTTTCAGAGTTCGGTATTTCCTGCGAAAATGAAGTAAGTTTACCAAGCCTCTTGAGTAAAAAAAAACCTCTAAAGCAGCACCAATTTTTCACAATGAGGAAACTAATACATTATTTTATTAGGTAGAATATTGAAAGGTTGTGAAAGCAGGCAAACTTCCGTTCACATTGCTTCTTAAAACAAAGTGAATTCTTTGGAATTTGTTTCAAGGCGTCTAATTTCCGTTTTTCAATAAACTAAATTGAAACTTCGTGCGCAAAGCATGAATCATTAAGTTTTAAATTTCAAAGCTCACTGCGAAACGGTGTCAAATGAATAATAGAAAGCTTGAGTCATGTTCCTGAATATTAATACTCTTGCTACTGGAAGCAATTTGATCACGACTTTTTTTTTTGAAAAAGTTAAAACCTGAGGAAGTTCCTCAGGACAGTCCTATCAATATTTTAATTTAGGATTCTGGTGTATATTGATACCTGATCGCAAAAAATATTTTATACTCATATCTATCTTTTCCCACCTAAAACGAGCTGGTATTAATGGAAGTGTGTCTTCTCACAGATTTTTACTTCGTACATTGGAGAATGGATTATTTAAAAGCTATCAGAACATCATGTACCTCTCAACGTAACCCTTAAAGCATTTTTGTAGGCACAATCTTCAATATCTTCATCATTCTTTGTATGAACTTTGAAGACAATTTTGAAACCGACTTCTGACTTGAAATCAACACAACACAACACACACACAAACACATATTGAAACAAGTATTTTGGATTTTTCAAATAATGAACTGAAATAATGAATGACAAACTTCACGAAACTTACTTTTAAAACATTTTTACTTTGTATAATCACCAAGACAGATATACCGAGAGAAATCGAAACACAGGTCAAAACGCGTCTTCAGAAAATTTTCGGAAATCACCAAATTCACATTGCAAAGACCCGGCTGAACCATTTTTCTCTTCAGAACCAGGTTTCTTATGCCCTTGTCTACTATCAGGTCAAATACATACAAATAGTCCTATCTTTTTCTTGTCTTTCCATTTTAATCAACTTCAATTTTAACTTGACCATCTTTATCTTCAGCTTGACCATTTTCCTCTTCATCTTGAACACCTTCGTCTTCATCATCTTCATCTTGATCATCTTCCTTTTCATCCTGATCATCTTTTTCTTCATCTCGATCATTTTCATCTTCATTTTGATCAGCTTGATTTTCAACTTGAGCAACTTCACATTCATTTTGGTTATCTTCGTCTGCATCATCTTATTCTCTTCAGCGGAACGTGTTCCGGCGTCTTGTTTCCCCCGCTCTTCCCAAACGACCTCTTCCACGTAGTACATCAAAAACCGCCGGCGAGGCGTCGCAGAAGGGCCGCGCGCGGGTTCCGGGTGAGAGGCGAGCGCGACCGGAAACGGCGGGCGTCTTGGCGCCGCCGGTGAGCGATTTTACTACACGCCCCGCCGCAAGCGCTGCGAGCGTTCGCGTTGCGCTCTTTACGCGCGGGATATGGCTCGTTTCCCCGAGTTAATTATTTTTTGATGCGGCGGTGGCGGCGGCGGCGACAGTGGCGACGGCAACGGGGGCGACGGAGGACCGCGTCGGCAACGCAGGGGGCAGCGGGGGCGGAGATGGAGGCGGTAGCGACGGCAGTGGCGGTGGTCGTACTGGCGATAGAGAGGGCGGCGGCAGCGGCGGCGGTGGCGGTGGCGGTGAAGGTGACGTTGGCGGTGACGGAGGCCGTGGCGGTGGCGGCAGCGACGGCGGAGACCAAGGCGGCGGCGGCGGCGGCGGCGGCGGCGGCGGCGGCGGCGGCGGCGGCGGCGGCGGCGGCGGCGGCTTAGTGGGTGGTGGTTGTGGTGGTGGTGGTGGTGGTGGTGGTGGTGGTGGTGGTGGCGGGGGCGGTGGTGGCGGCGGCGCCTCACGACTCGCCACACGCCAGATACAACTTGATACGGCTCAAGCAAAGTGCACTTGAGGGGCGCGATGGCTTGATTGTTCGGAAGCGCGTGAGAGCATGTGGACGATCCCGTAAAGGCGGAGTCGCGTGTTGGAAGACCACGAAGAAGAAATCGGTGCACTCAATAAACTGCAATGGCCGATGACACGTTTCAGGAATATAAGCGGTTCAAAAAACTATTCTCTATCCAAATTTTTAAACCTAACATTCAATAACAGAGACTAGTATTTAAACGTGAAATTTTGAATTCAGAGATATAATAAAGTTGGGATGTTCGATCATTATCATGGAATGCCACGTCACTGTTCTATTCCCCCTCCCGTTTTTTATTACTCTTTCTTCACAGTGTTGACTAACATAATCGGCTCAGAGGCGATGTACGCTACCCGAATGTTTTACCTCCATCGACTTACCACAGATTTACCGAGAATCTAATAATTTTGCATTGAAGATAGAAAATCATTAGTAAATTTCCTTTTACGTTTATGTGCATGTAATATTAATTACACTTTTCTTTGGATAAACGGAAATAAACCGACTCTTTTCGGTTCGACACTTTCTGGTTTGGATTAAATATAAGTTAGAATCTGTTCTTTCGAGAACATATGTAGGGCTCTGGTAGAATTGTCATTTTACTTTCTCACTTACATCGAAGAGAAACTGTTGTAGGCCCTACTGCTGTGGGGAAAAAAGTTATTCTTCGACATTAAAACTCTTATTGCCGAGCCTTGGTAATGAAAAAGTGCAGACATTTTGTTGGAATACGTGGTAAATTACTTGTTATAACACATTTTTTTGGTCAGAATTCGAGTTTTGGGGGTGCTTAATACAGGAAAGTTGGTTTGCGGCAAAACGTTCGTCCGTCTTCTATTTACTATAATATATAAATTATCACATCTACAATAATTTTGTCAAGCTCCAATTGAAGTTCAGTTCACAGGAGTTCCAAAAAGCTTTTTCATGTTTATTAATTGCCAGAGTAAATAATATTTAAGTTCAAATCTCCCACGAACAAATCTAATACAATATACGGCGAGACCGGTGTACTGGTATTTTGAGAGAAAATTCGTTGAAATTACGAATTTCACTCTCACAGTTGTTTTATGATAATTGCGGGAGCCGAAGGTCAATGTCTCGTCAACTTGGTCATTTATTACTAATAATATTATTAGTAATTTTTATTCGGATTCAGGGCCTCCTATCATCTGACTTGAAGATGCGTATCGAAGCGTCAAGTCGATAGTTCGTTTCCTGGGCGTACTGAGTATTTTTCTGAATGTGGGGAACGATAAGGGATAAGAGTCCTAATATACTTCAAATTCACTCTTTCAAATATTTCTTCAATACTATAAAAATTTCTTCTAGCATATTTTCTAAGGGTAAGATTCATTCGTTTCCCCATATGCAGAGCCAAAGAGAATAACATCTGCATTCATGAACATGTATTACGTGGTATTTGATAACATTGATCGCCAAGGTATTGAATTTCGCAGGAAGAATACGACCAGGATAATGAGTGTAAATACGGACACTGATTAAACAAAACAGATGAGATAAACTATGCATTTTTAAATAGCACGTTCCATTCCGTTCAACCAGTTAGTTGATTTGTCACATTAAAAAGGGGTAACAAATTACTGAGCCAGGATATATTATAGCTTCGAAAAATACAATTACTAAAATATGACACTTTTTCGATAAACACATGTCATTATTGTGTATATGTAGGTAATTTTTCAACTCGTTGAAGAGCTGAATCACTTCATAAAGTCATTCTTGTCGGGGTTATATCGACCAAACCATACATCTTGCTGACACAGAGACAAATGGCATACACACGTTATACATGAATTAAAACACACATGTAAAATATAAAATGAATATATTATTTACACATAGCTTTTGTACTGGATATATTTTCAGTTTTCTCGGACGCAAAGTAGGGATTTCTAGACAGATACTTATAGTTACTTATATCAATATTGTCTAGATAATTAAAGTAGGCCAACGCATGATATGGTGAACAGTTCAGAGCATTTTTGAAATATTCCAAAGCAGAGCTACTAATAATAAACGATAACTCATTGTTAAGCCCACTTTATGAAAATAATGTACTTCATACACTAATCCCGATTAGAATGTAACCTGAGCACGTATTTATCTGAAAAGAAAAATTGTAGACGGTCGCTCCTCGATCGCGCTACAGTTCAGGTCTGCCACGAACTTCACACCCACGAACTCTCAGAGCCGTTGGAGACTTTTTAGATCAGGCACCGAGAAAAATTCTTGTTGGCAGCTAAAACATTCCTCTACGCTGCGTATAGGCAGTAACTGAAACACGGCCCACACAGGTATTCAGTTTGCTGCAGCAACACGGGCATTTATTGCATAGCTGCGTATGCAATTCACTTAAGATGCATCAGTTCAAACTAAGATTCCCTTTTTTCGTAGAATACTTTTATTCCAACCACGCTGACGTTGTTGTGAAAAATAGATACTTTTTTTAGGGCATTCGTTTCGGTTTGACTGAGCCGATTGATTGAAGCTGTACCATGCACCCCACGCAGTGTGTTGTTCAACATCGTGTAAGGAGGCAGTTCTATCCCAAAATTCGTCCCGCAAGCATTGCCTTTAATTCTCAACCTTCTGTGGAGCACCCATTGGACTCAAATGGTGGTACGCCAGGACGCGACCACGAGTGACCTATCGCCCTAATTCTAATTGCCGGTTTCCTCGCGCGAGTGGTACCTTCTTACACTAGTAGATGGCGAAAGGACAGTAGCGAAATTTGCGTGCTCTACTGGAAGAGTAGGTCAGAAGGCCTGAGCTGCGCCAAAATAAAGCACAATAGCATAGAATGAAATTGAATTAAACCTGTGTAACCCGGGGGAGGCGGGAGTTCCTATTTAGACTATTAATGGTACCGATGTGCAGTTAAGCGACCTCGTCTTCCATCTTTCTTTTGTCCGAGGGGAGCGCCCGTTTTCTCACTGCGCCCCGACGACTCCAGTATCACCGAAGATAATGGACTTGAGTCTCAGTCGTCCATGATCCTAAGGATAGGCACCCAAGGGCATACATCATTTGACGAGTCTGTCTCGCGTCGTAGCCGTTGCTACCTGTGCCATTGTTTGCTCGCCGGGAGGAAACACAACGCCGACTGATTTACACCGGGCACAAGACAAGCTCGTGCGCGCGGCTGTTCCATAAAGCTCTCCATACACCTTCAAGCGCCGCTCGCAAGCGTGGCTTGCGCTGGTAGTAAATCATCCAGAAAGTTGCACTAAGTCTGGCGTTCGAATGTGCATAGGGCACTTTCAAGAAGGGAAGGCAAGAACAGGTCGATGGCCGATAGAACTGCCCCGAAATCATCCTTGAATTGATCAGAGGCAACCATAAAACCAGCCGCACCACAGCAGCCGCTCATACATCTTTTCATCCAAGCATTGAAGTCGTCCGAACCAGCCGATTAGCTTGTCCCCGACCGCCAGGACTCGAATTTAGAACCTCCCAGACTTCGAAACCTGAGTTGCGGACTCGAAAATACAAACAGTAACACACCTTATAAAACTGTTGAATATCTAGTTGTGAATACATTTTGGACGGTGATGAAAGCAGCAACAAAGCGAATTAAGATGAAGTGAAACACGTCAACCAGTATTTCGTCCAATACACGTCCAGCTATCGCATGTCGCGAAATGCTTAGACACTACATAGCAACTGTACTTTCGCGACAGATTTTGCTCACAGACGTCTCGGATATCTCCGGAACAGAGTTAACGTTGAAGTGGCGGTGATGATAATATTTATGATAGTGATGATATAGAATGATGGAGTACGAAGGAGGAAGCTTGTTGTGAACATTTGAGGCGGGGGAGAGAGAATGAAAAATAAGCATTTTAAATTTTTTTGAATAATTATTAACTTCAAACTGGAAGTGAACGTTAAAATTAGTCAAAAATATATGTGTTGCTTTCTGAAAAATTATTTTAAAATCTATATGAAAAGTCATGCAATTTTTAACAAACTATCGTTTGTTTAAATAAGGTGGAAATGTCCGAAATGGGACGTTCGTTTGAGGGAGTGTTAGAAAGTCTTGCTGTTATGGGGGGAGGGTTTGAAAAAGCTAATTTTTGGAACTCTTTTTTTGTGGTTTCATGGATCGGTCGTCATTCGAACTCTACTAATCAAGAAGTTGAACTTGATTCTCGGTGACTGGCGTTTTCCACCATAACTGGAATTAATGTTTTATAATGGATAAGCGACGAGATTGTCACGATTTGATTGGCGTTACGATACGCAACAGGAGAACCCCGAAAAAACATGCCGCGAACACCCACTGGCCAGCACAAATCCTGTATGGATCCACAGAGACTTCAACTTAATACCTGGTGGAATGTGGTCAATCTGACCGTCCCTCAAAGTAAAAAGTCAGCGCGCTACGCTCATACAAATCGCCAAACGGTCAATCGGACCCCCAAGAAGGGCTAGCGATCTCCCGCGAGCGTATCCGGCCAGCCCACGCCAGCGAAGACGCCTCTCTGCCCGGGGCTCGCGGGACCGGCGCCGCCCGCGTCGCCCTCCGCTCCCCCGCCCGCGCCCGCGCCGCCCGGGCGGCCGCCAGCCCGCCCGCTCATCGCCCGCCCCGCCCCCTCCCCTCCCCGCATCGCATCGCATCGCGCCCCGCGCGCGCGCGCGCTCGCGCTCGCCCGCGTCAATATAATCAGAGCTCGGAAAACGAGAGCCGGCGCGGGCGAGCGGCGCGGGGGCGGGGCGGGGCGGGGCGGGGCGGGGCGGGGCGGGGCGGGGCGGGGCGGGGAGCGCGGGCGCGATGAGAGCCGGGGATTGGTTGGGGCGGGAGAGCGGGGTGATGGCCGACAGGCAGTCCGACGTAGGAGAGGGGATGGGGGGGGGTGCATAGGTGACCGGATAGACTGTTCTAGTAGCTTGGGGTTGCATTGCTAGATGAATGCAAAAGGATGGTGAGAATTAACCGGGAATTCCGCAGACAGATCTAAATCGCATTCGATAAAATATACGTGGAATTGTTGATCAGAGATGGCGCGAAAGATGGGGAAATGAGCGATGTTCTACGTGCAATAATTACTTCATGTTATGACATGGATTCGCGATTATGAAACACGCAAGGGAGAAAAATATCGAGAGGGCGACAGTAAGTGGCGTGATAGATATATACATAAACTCGCAGAAAATAGTCAAAGGGGATGTACAGAACTTGCAACACGCGAGGAAAGAGCGATGGTGTTTTTTGACAAATGCATGATATCAATCAGAGGATGAGAAGATGAATTTCATCAACATCCGAACAATAACATTTTTCACTACTCCATCACAAATTGTAACGCAACTTACTATCGTTTTTTTATTTGATGGATGATCAATATTTTGTCCAACTACGTGGGATTAAAAAACAATTTCTATTTACCTCAAAATACACTTCCGCCACAATAAAACAGTTTAATGGGCCATGTAGAATTTTATTTAATACAACAGAAGAAACATTTTCAAATTTTAATAGTTTCATTTATCCAAATGCTTAGTCTTAAGAAATTGTTCGATAGAAAACTACTGTTGATAATTAACCAAACATAATAGGTTCACAAGCGAGTTCTAAGGACAAATAATGAAACACTCAAGAGTCTAAAACAAAAAAATCTCGTACGCAACCTTAAGAATCAGAATATGTAATGTTCAGGGTGTAAATACGATATTCCAGCCAAAAAACAGATTAAAATGACAAACGTATTTTTCTAGCAAGTAAAGAAATGGTTCTCTTTGCGTTGTGATCGAATACATACACGATGACGTTGAGAAAAAAAAGTGTCTAAAAAAATCTTAACATCTGTCGTCCATCCATCACACTACAACGCAGTAGTTAAGTCTGCAGCTGCTTTCACGACGAACACAAACGTTTATAATTTTTAGAGAACGCTTATTAATCTTTTACCAACGCATTCTTAACTCGACCTCATCACCTCGGTCTTTAGTCAATCAAGCGCTGATGCAATCCATTGCATCTATTCTTCCCGTGCATTAAAAAAGCACCCAAGCGCAGAATTACAATTGACTCACAAATCAAGTGACGTCACTCATTCAAGTCCGTTCACGACAGCGCCGGAACCTAGTGATCCGTATCAACGTCTGAAAGAAAGAACGTTTTCTGCCACGAGTCATGATCGGTATTCGGATCAATGGTATTCCTCTGAGTGAGTCAGTTAGTAAACAACCGTGGAAGCGAAAAAAAGACGACTCGAAGCTTATTACATGAATCGACGGCGCGAAGCGCACCGAATTATCCATAACGCAGCTATTGATGAATGGACTGAATGGAAACGGAAAGTACCAATCTTCTTTCTAAGTCTGAATCAAAAGGAAAGAATACCTTTCTTTAAGAAAGAACTGAATGAAGACGTCGTGAATCCTTAGTTCACGCCGAGCGCTTCTTAATAGAAAACATAACTTATTTGTTAAATAACCGTCATTACACGGGTAAAGAATCCATATATTCCGGAAATATAGGTCCGGCTTGCCTACCTAACATAGTGTGAAGTCGTTCTCTAAAACTTTTTTCCCAAAGATTCCTGACAAACGTCTTCGATGAAGACTACTCAATATACTGTAGAATATGAAAGTGCACTGATAATATCATTTGATATCAGGAACAGGAGTCTCATGCAAGCCTTGGAATCCGTTCTTCATAACTGAAAGCTATGTTAAAATCAAAGAGGTTACGTTATCGTAAATACACGGTTTATGGGAAATCAACATAGAGATCGATGAACACCGCCTCCTAAGATAGATGAGTCATAGTTTATGATTGGCCAGTATGGAGAAGCGGTAAGAAAAATCGGACATAAAAAGCGATAACGTTTTTGAGATACACCGCTCTGATTGGGTCATTTTGTATATATAGTTAAACACTATTGGCTTTAATTTCACGAGTCAGTATAATCTGATAAGCAGCCTGGCCCGCTCTGCCCACCCTTTCCGTCCAGCCCCATGACGCCAGGCACCAAGGCTGCCTCTATGCAGGTTGCATAATTTCTACTAACATTCTGTGTTGTAACCAAACTTGCACTAACATTACGGGATCGCAAAACGCTTTTCTCGGCGTCTCAAAAGTACTCGTGCAACATTTCAGAGCAATCGCTCCAGTTGCTCATAAGTTAACATGCCCCTCCCTCCCACACACACATCCATTTTATCAATCTGCCCTATTTCGTCAAATATACTTCCACGATCCTGCTGATATATCCCTAAAAGCCTTCATGATCCTCCATTTATTCGAGTAGAAAGACTGCTGGCGCCAGCAAGGCTATTTCAAATTGTTACTTCAAGCATATTTTTTTCTAATTACGAGATATTAAATGAAAAGCTCGAGAGGAAGTGCGAAGAACACAAACAGAATAAATATTATTTTCCCGCAGTAATGAGGAAAATTCTCTGAACGAAAGCTTTTTTTGTGTGTACAGTCAGTTTCAACCTCTAACGAAAACGCGATAATCCTACAGCAAACATCAGAAACACAATAAATCGCAGCTATAAAACGAATACCCGCGTGTGAAGTTGTTTACACAGTACGACGGGATCATAACGCAGCGACACACTATGGTCGAGATTGACAAAGATGCGGACAAAAATGTAACTATGAGTCTTGTCCCCTTAAGGGATATACCGCAGAATCCAATTGCCTACGCCGTGAAAGCGGAGAACACTAAAGGGGCCAGGGATAATGGCGACCTCCAGAATAAATTGCAACTGAAAGAACATTGTATATAATAAAAAAATAATAATACATGTGTTTAGGCGTATTAGACAACCATTCTCATAATATTTAAAAAATAAATAAATAAATAAAAAAATCAGTTTTCGAGGTATGAGAAAGGCATTCTACTTTGAACATTTTCTGTGTTTGCGGTCCATTCCACAGGGATGCAGATGGGCACGTCCTAAATTTATTTTGAAGAACTAGTTCAACATTCGTGCTCTCCCTCGGTGGCTCGTAGCGTGCTCGCTTTCCAGAGCGCAAGCCCGGGTTCGTTTCCCGGCCGACGCAAATTATACCTGTGCGCTTTCCTTACAAAAGTCGAGTATCTATTTCTGTGTGACGACGAGAAACATTCACATAAGCATCAGTCGTGATTATGGGCACGCCTTTCTGTACGAAAGAGCCGGAGTTTCTACGAAGCGATTCCCCATTGTGGGACTTTCGAACTTTTTTGTTCAGACCCGATGAGTCTTGAAAGACGAAACTATCACTAACAGTTCAGACAAGTTCTGACAATAAAAGTCCTAAAAGAAGGAACAGTACCTGCTTACTTAAATAAACTTGGAGGAACATACAACTCCGCTGGCGTCCGTTGTTGCCCTTCTGATTGGTATGTGACGGTTAAAGTGTTATACAGGTTGTAGCTGCGATTTTCTACTTATACAACGTGCCTTGTCGTTCGCGAGTTCGTACTGGCATTCCCCGTTTTCTCGGGCTAGAGAGTTGATTCCTTCTCATTGTAATTTCTTCTCATACGCAAAAAAGGACGTCTTCCTTCAATAAAATATAATTTACTTCGTGAACTGACTGGTTACAGGTTCGAGTTCTCACGGAGGCGGATTTTCTATCAGTTGTACAGCTGGATCGATGCCGACCTGGATGAGAATTGTAGAGGTCAGCTGGTGTGATTAATAGTTCCCATGGTTTTCTGCTATCAATTCCCCGAGAATCCGGGTGCAATCAAACAAGAAATGTAAATGTAATGATGCTTAAAAGCTTAAAACTTCGGGGTTTCACTTAAAATTATTATTTGCAATGAATATGAAAGTATTAAATAGATTTTTAGTAGTAGACGAAGTTATAGTGAGATAGCAATGAGTATTGTGTTGAGAAAAATACAATTTTATAAAATTATACAATTAGTGAGAAGCGTGGAATCCAAAATCGCTTGAATTTATGACCATCTGGCTTCTAAAAATACCTTTTTTTTGAGGACCTTGAACATGCCAATGAACAAAAAAACCTACTACGCTCCGTGAAGTCACGAAGGTTAAGCGAATTCGAGACTCGCGGGTTCCTGGTTTGGTGACCGGCTAGGAACCCCGGGATCTAACGGCGAGTCCCTGGCCGAAGGGTTAAAAGGCACTGGCTGAATGTGCGACGTGACTCGACAAATACAGTAATAACTCAATAACAGTAATGATAGTAATTATTTGGTAACGGAGGATTACTCCAACAAAAGCGATCAACGCCCAACAAGGGTTAAGAGACGAAAAAAACAACAAACAAAAGCAAGCAAGCAAGCAAGTAAGCAACCAACCAACCAAACAAACAAACAAACACACACCATCTGCATCTTCCAAACCCCTGCGCGACGACGTCGGAGGCGGCCGAGCGCATGGCCAGGGAGGATGCGATGTGGCTCCATCTGACAAGTGACGCGCGCCCTCCGCCCCGCCACGCGCCGTGTTTTGTTTCGGGCCGGGCTGTCTGTCATTGGCGGCGGCGGCGGGGCGGCGCCGAGGGCAGATGCCGTGGTGCCGACAGACAGCAGCTCAACGCGCGGTGCGTGCCCCGCCCCCTTCTCGTAATAAATCCGTGCTCGCTGCCATCGATACCGCTCTCGAAAACCTGTTCGCGATATGTTGTGGGGGTGGGGGTGGGTGGGGGGTATCTGTTGCAGGGCGCAGCGCGCGCCGCGCCGCGCCGCCCATGCGTCAAAGGAGAGCGGCGAGGGGCTGCAACGCGCACATCTACTACGTTCGCGGAACTGGCGCCGGTTGCATCGCGGGGGAGACTCATTGAGATACGTTAGCAAGACGGACTCATGGAGTGGCATTCGGCGACGCGATGAAAGGCTCAAAGGCTCAAATTATTATTATTATTATTATATTATTATTATTATTATTATTATTATTATTATTATTATTATTATTATTATTATTATTATATTACGATCAGCTAAGACGTTTTGGTACGACTCCGGTTGCTATAGGGTAATTGGAACAGTTTTAATATCTGTAACATGCCAACGTTCTTTTACTGCATATGGTAGCTCTCTTTTGGTATTTATCGATTTTTGCCTGATGTTGTCATCATATTTATTATTAATTATTGTTATTATTATAATAACCCCATAATACACCATTAATAAAGGGTTAAATACTGTTCGCAATTCTTAGAGGAATAACATAAAGAGATAAGCTTGTAATTTTCCATCCTTCGGCTGGTTTGAAGACATATGAACGTCTACGAGTAAATGGATAAATGACATTATGGGATACGTAGAGATTACCAATTGTCAATCCACACCACAAGAGAGACGAGAAAATATTCATGTTTTACCACAAATTCTAATGTGAATTCATTTCTCCCGTACAGAGGTGCGTTTGCATCCACGCCATTTAAATCAACAATTTAACCCTATTTCAGATCACGTTTCTTTGAAAGTAATGACACATTCTTTAGCACGTTCGTTTTGTATAATGTATGAAATTACTTATTCTTAATCTGAATGTATATATAAAAATACACCGTAGAACTCAAATTTATTGATACACGGTATTACACAATAATTTATAAGTAACATTATGAAATTGAAAGTTCACAATATTACAATACTATTGGGAGAGGAAGGCGCATTCGATGCTGTCACATCGCTTCAAACAGTATTCTGCAAACCAACGGCAAAAACACACCCGCGCGAGCACACACTCGCACACTCAGCTCCTCGGAAACCCCTGTCATTAACAAGGGAATCCCGAGGGAGTCGTTTCATTCAGTTTGGGCTTGCTGGCTTTCAAGTGCACCAGATCGCGCGCACAGCGGTTGCTTTCTTCTCTTTTTCCGCGGCCGCCGTAGCGAGACTCGCGAAGAGATTTGTGGGTTTCGATTACGGCAGCGCGCGATCGACGGGCGAATACACGCACCGCAAAAAATACAAATGTTTGAAACGGAAGGATCAACAACCACACGCTCTATTGTTTTTATACGCGTCCTATTTATCCGCAGCTCCGACCGCGTGCCTTGGGCTTGGTTTTGGCTTTGATGTGGCGCGATTAATAAAAAGCGAAGTTGTTCATAAAACTACGAAGAGAAAGGAAACACGCGATTATAATTGGCACTGCTAAAAGGATTAAAGTTGCAATGGGGCATCATACGTATAGTCTATTTACGGTGCGGCGTGAAATGTTATGAAGTTATGAACTCGTGGTACAGTGCTTTGTACGTTTTACATTAGTATTTTTATTTTTTTATTTTTATGAAGTAAAATTTAAAGAAGATAGCAGACTTAATTACATAGACACAGTTCTCGCTTACAGTCGGCTATTATACATATTTTCATACTTTGTTTCACTGTCGTTGTGATATTTTCTATACACACGCGAAATAGCTTGTTTTTATGATGAGTTATGCCCGCGTATTTTCTACTAACATTGTATAACTTTTCATCTCTTTACAAATGCTCCAACACTGTATTTTATAGCTCTACAAACAAACGTTTTTATCTTTTCGACATAACTGTGAATGAAATGAAATAAAATTCGGGGTAGGTGAAAATGACAACTCTTGAGTTATTTACGTCATACGTCTACAACGTAATATATATCTACAAAACCCAATCGTTTTAACAATATACGGCGACGAAGTGTTCCTTGCATATAGTTCGCTGATTAGACCACTATTCTATTTTTTACTTTCTCGTTTTACTGGCATACTGCGTGTGTACGGACTGCAAACACAATGTGGAGAGAGCTGTGTAATACTGCAAAAAAACGTCCAGATTTTGATGGAAATACGCGATTTGGGAGTCCCTGAAAGAGAAGCGTTTTCTTTCTTTCTTTCTCTCTTTCTTCAAAATGTGTGTCCATATGTGTCTGTCTGTACATCCGTTTGAGAACAACACTAAATCGAACACAGATTTTTCACCAAAAATGATATTCCCTGATCGATCCGGTTGATGTCGCGATCCCTTGACTTTCAAACAGTTACTTTAATTTTTGTGGATACTTCACATGCAGCTCCGACGACAATTTCCAAATTATCTAAAAAATGGTTCAATTTTTTTTCTTAAGGTCCTTTTCCACATAACTTGGTCAAATAGCGACCTCTGTGAGTGTTTTATCTGTAAAGGGAACTGTAGGAAGAAGGCATAAGGACAACACGAACATACACAAACATTTATGTCCGAGGCAGGATTCGAACTGGCGACCCTTCGAGCCGAGGCAGCTACGTCTAGGCCGGCAATTTTTTTAATTTTTTTTTTCTTTTTGCACCAGCAGAGCGCTAACAAAAACGGCGCAGGTCCTCACCTGAGAGTGCCTCAGGAGCGGTGAAGATTCGAACTCGCGGCCCTTCGAGCCGAGACAGCTTCATCTAGGCCGGCTTTTTTTTCCCACCAGCAGAGGAATATGCGCTAACAACAACCGCGCAGGTCGTCACCTGCGAGTGCCTGAGGAGCGGTGAAGACAGCGAGCGGGGGCAGGGGCTGCGGTGTGAGAGGCGGCCACACGAGTGCCGCGTTCCGCGCCCCTGCTGGGGCGAGGCGCGCTTCGTCTCGCCGCCCCGCCCCGCGCCGCCCAGCAATCAAGAGCGCAACGAGCACTACTTGTAGCGCGTGTGCGACAACCGAGACATCTGTTCGCGCAGAGCAGCTGCAAATGCAAGCGGGGACGGGCGGGGCGGGGCGGGGCGGGGCGGAGCGGCTGGGGTGAGTGCGGGTCGGTTGGAGAGGGTCGCGTACACCGCCCGTGCATCACTGGCGAGCGGCAGCACCCGGATGTCCCACCCACGCTCACCTGCCATTTTGAAACATCTCCTGCGTGAATGTAGTTGTACCAAGTGTACGCACATTTTGGAGGACTGCAATTGGTATTACTTTTAATGAAATTATTGGATTAGTAATAACTAGGGATGCCTGTTTACCTCTTAATATACAGCACTAGAGGGAAGCACAGCGTATACTTGTTTTGTTTTTTTAATGTGGCATATGTGGCTAGTGGCTCCAAGATGGAATTAGGCACAACTTCTTGCGTGTTTCTTGGTCCTGCCTCAAGATGTCGCATGATCGCGACCGTATCAAGCAGTGCAGCAGATGAAGCGACTCTAGCGACAGGACTAAGAATGACGTAAAAAGCCGTGCCGAATTCCATCTTCGAGATACCACCCACATATGCCACATTAGAAAAACCCTAGTATTGGTACTGTTTCCTATGTTCTCCACCGTATGGATCCGGCACAACTCCAGTGGTCGCCACCATAGTACCTACCAGGTTCTCACATTCCATCCCCTGACGTGGCCCGCGTGCCTGTATCAGCTTGGTCCGGTGTTAGGTAACAGGGAGGCACATTACGCACGCAGGTAGCGTCTGTGGCGCGGAGGCTTCAACAGAGCGTGTCAGTCCTGGCCCCACAGTTTCCGGCGGGGAGGCTGCGACACAGGGAACGGTCCAGGGATTCTACGAAGATCGCGTCCTGTCACAAAACCTTTCCCCTACGACGCCCATACAGGCCAGAGAAGATAGAATAAGGTGATGCTTGATTGGTGAGAGTGCCCACTATATCACAACAAAAGCCTAAACACCCACGCCCAAGCGGATTCGAACCCTCGGCACATTTGTCCGAAATCGCCCCCCGAGGAGGCACTTAACAGGAACGCCAGGACAATAGTAATTCATGTTGCATCAACGTTTTACCTACTAAAGAAGTGTAAAGATCCGTATATTATAGAAAGAAAAACATGTCAGTGACAATTTATTCAAACTTAAATGTGGACGCGGAAAAGGGCGATTGAAACGTTTACACTGTCAAACAATTTCTAAAAAGTACGTAAACTGTCCACAAAATCAACACATTTAAACGGAACAGTATTAGACAAAAATTTTCTTCCACGAAGCTTTCATAATTTTCCACAAACCCTTTAGAGTAAAATAATCAACACTTTATCATGTAGGCTACATTCTATTCTTTATAAACCAAAATTTTAAAATGAGATATTCTTAAGCATTTCACAATAGAAGTTCAAGAGATTAAGAATTCACATAACTTGCGTCTTGTGTTCTGCACCTTTATTCACATAGAAAAAAGATAATTCCAGAACACTCACCTCAGGAATAAGTGCAAAAATGCATACTGTATCACATGAAAATGAGATTTCATTTTAACATCGTAACGTAACATATCATCAATGGATTCCAAAATGAGATAGTAATTACATCGAACCGAATGATATGAGTTATGGGCTAGGAATTCCCAAAAGGAATAATCACAACATGTGTGTCCTAATTAATCGGAAGTATTGAAAGAAAACAATTTCTTTGAACAGCCATATTACGCATGTTTCATACCAACCGGTTAAAATTACTGTCGTGTATTTAAAGCCAGAAAATAAAAAATTGAAATAATACAACGAGCATCATGGCGTTTTTATTCTTCATATTTACATGAATTTATTAACTACTGGTCATGAACTCCATGTAATTTGCAGGTACGCGGGAGATACTATATTATTTAACTCGGTGCGAGTTTAAAGGGAATTGTTATTTCAACGTTCGATGCAGACAGTATAATCATGTCCACGAGCATTTCGAGCTAAAACATCTTTCCATCCGTTTTGTATCACGTCAAGAGGAACGCAATAACTGTGGCAGGATAGACATCTGGGATTCAGTTCCCCACTAGAGAACAGCGTACGTGTATTAAAACGATGGATAGATGTCCGTAAAGCACCAAGAGTGTTTTTTATTTATTTAATATACAGGGTTAATTCATTACACATAGTTGCAATATAAAAGGCAGAATCTGTGAGATAGCTATATTAAACAATAAATCATACACCTTGAATTGAAAAAAAAAATACTTCTAGTAAGGTTGAGATCGTACATAAATTAGTGTAATGCTACATGCTTTTTAAAATTATTTCAAAAGACACGTAAACTGACATCGAATAAATCCACTCTGAATGGTATTGTATGGTATTGTATTGTATCGTATTGTATTCCCGAGACGAAGTAGCCTTACAATTGGAGAGTTGAGGCAACAATTACTAGTGGTTTTTGGTACAACGAATATATCTTGTCACAGAAATTATTTTTTCTATCTTATTTTGCTAAAGAAAATTATATTCATTGTATTTCCATGGTAAACTAATCACTAACATCACAACTATCCCACGAGATTAGGATTATTATTTTGACAAGTGTGTTTGGATCGTCCAGAATTTCCTGAAGTGCAAGTATAAGTGGTAAGAAGAACGAAGTATGAGATTCGCGAACGATTTTAATACGATTCCAAAATTTAAAAAAAAAGTAGGAGAACAACACAAATCCAAGTGTTCATGTGAGATTTCTGTGATGAATGTCGGAGTCTTAATTATGTAAAAATTGTTAATGCTTTTATAATAGAACGCAGGGCATTTTATTTATGAACATTTGAAATTTACGATGAAAAACAGGATTTGGCTAGATAAAATTAGATGCTGACAAAGTCTATTCGATGATTAGTTGTTATTGATTCCGGGCGCGTCAACTACAGAGGTCATTAGTCCCGCAAGTGTAGTCCATGTTTTCATCGGGAGGTGGCGGTGATCTTCCCCCACTAGATGGTGAGATCCGGCGCCGATCTACCGTCGGGTAGCGGGGTTTCCCTCAACTAGGTATCTACCACTAGCGGGGCACCGCCCGAATCGGGACAAGCTCTAAGCTCCCGACCGGTCTCCCGGCATATGTGGTAGTGTAATGCATGTCAGTGTAAGTGTGTGTAAGGGCTGAGGATATGACAAGGAAGAAGAAGGAAAGATCGCGCGCGGTCCGTGCCTTTTGTTAAGGTACTGCTACGGCATTTGCCAGGTGTTGATCAGAGAATGCACGGAAAACTACCGATCAGAGGAGCCGGCTGCTAGAATTCTCCTCCAGACAGCGTCTGAATTCGATCTACCTGACAAGCTAGTGTCAAAAATCCTGCCACCGTCCGTACTCGAACTTAAGACCTTCCGGTGAGAAGGACTGCAGTGACATTAATTGATGCTCTGAAAGTCTATTCGAGATATGCAGTATTATCTAGTCAGCAATCTACAGTCAAGTAGTGATTTCAGGGAAAACAGACACCGAAATAATTTATTTTCAATTACTTGCTTTTTCTGGTACGATAAATATTGAAATTGACTGTAATAGATCAATTAAAGTTTTTTTACTGGTTCAGACCTCAACAAGGTTTCTCAAAGAAGAAGAGAATAGTTCGTTCGTCAGTTGTTACAGTTTTGTTTAATCGGGATGTTGGTTGTCTTTCGATATAATTTTTTTATCATGAGCATGACCAAAAATAATCGAAGTCTATTAGAAAAGGGAAGTGGTAAATGGAAGTGATAAACGTGTTAAAGAAAATTCCCCTTTTGGAGCGTAAAAAGAGGTACTTGAATGTAATGACCCACAGACTAAAAACATAATGGTTCAAACCAGACGAATAGAATTTCAACTAGTTTTGAAAAATCACGGAAATATATACATATAACAAGTTCCATGACGCGCATTTTCATTAGCTGTTCTGGTGGCGATCAAAACACAACCAAAATAATTTGGCACAGAAAAAATGTAACCAGGAAAGTGGCAAGAAAGACTCCTTGAGGTAATTTATATCCAATTATTTTCCTTGGTGATTTTTATTTTCTTATTAGTTTGCAGAAGCAAATACCTTTTGTTTTACACTGGAGCAAAACATTTCTATTTATGAAATGTTGCCAAATATGCTCTTTGGTAAATTCATTCATCATTTAACTATAAATAGCAACAAAGAAAAACATACTCTACGCCTATTATATGTACTTATGTCACATACAATTTTTATGTTATTTTTAGGATAAATAAATTACATTAAAAAATAGGCATCCATTGCGAATTTGAGAGACTTGATCGGTTCGGCAGAATTGTGAGCAAAGTCGTGTATTGAGGCGTTTGGCTTGGTTGGGTGTACCCAGAAGGCTGCGGAGTCCGGCAGTGAGGCGGCGCATGCGGCGCTGCGGAGGACGAAGCAGCCGAGTCCCCAGTTGCGCCACAGGCCGCGACCGGCGGCGGCGGCGGCAAAGGCCCGGAGGGGCGGGGGAGGAGGAGGAGGGGGAGGGGAGGGGGGCGAGCGGACGCTGCGGGTGCCGGTGGGTGCCACCCGGCGGCGGGGGACAGGGACAGGCAGCGGGAGGGGGAGGGAAGGGGAGCGGCAGGTGGAGGCGGAGGCGGACGCGGGTGACCGGGAGGGCCAAGAAAAAGGTTGGAGCGGACGAGCCGTTGGATGGGTGCGCTACAAGGCGGAAGAGTGGGAGAGAGAGGAAGGGGAGGGGGAGACCGACTGGGTGAGTGAGGAGGCAAATGGCTGGGTTGGGTGGGTGGAAGCGCGAGTAGGCGGACGGGCGTGTATGCGTGCATGCGGACGGGCAGGCGAGCCCGGGGGACGGTCGCAAGCGTGCGTGCGTGCGAGCGAGCGAGCGAGCGAGCGAGCGTTCGTGCGGGCGGGCGGATGGCAAGCAGGCGCGGCGCGACGCCCGCAGAGACATATAGGGCCGGGGGCGGTGGTGGGGCGGCGGCGGCGGCGACGCGGGCTCCTGGCGCGTGGCCACAGGCCAGGGGCGTTATTGCCGCGCACCCGTGTCACGTGACCCGCGGGTGGAGCCGTGACGCACATGGAGGCGGTCCAACAATAGCGCCCTCTCGCCTAGTCCATTCAGCCGCTCCTCGATTTTACAGGAATTCGGCGCCGCCCGCTCCCGAAACATTAGCTTCTCAACGTCGGCGACAAGACACGCCGCACACGCTTTGTCGAGTGCCGACGATGGAAACTGCTAGTAGTTGTGCTAAACAACGCAATTTTCGTTCAGACGCCATACAATTCATAACTTTGTAAACAACAAAATTACCGAGCCGATAATCCTGTGCCGGGAAACGAGTTAATCGTTACGCGAATCTCGCGCATCCCATACGCGCCGAACGATTAATGGTTCCACATGCAAAATGCAGTCATCCACTATTCGTTCCGCACAGCGCGCACGCGCTATCTGTCGGGCATTTTCATAAACGTCCTCACCCGAGCCGGACTTTAGTTACAAAAGTCCCCACAGAAGAGCGCTATAATCATATACAACTGGCGCTGCGCAACGAGTGTTTTTTCAACTATCGCGCAATGTTCGGATTTGGAGGGAGCATTCAATGTCCGTTGGCCGCGGTCGTTTGCAAATGCATTTGAAGACACGTCATCGCCGGGCGCCGCGGCGATTCAATTTCCTAGTCGGGAAGGAAACGCTTGAGAGCACGCGAAAGGAGTTGGTGCATGACGGCGGGTTCAAGGCACGAGAGGCACGTAAAGGGAACCGCGATGTTCTTCAGCGCTGTCAACGTTGTAGAGCGGAATCCTGCCGGCGAGCCGAGTTTTACCCACAGCTGAGAGATTCCTTTTTTATGAATGAAACTACAACAGAACCGGGAATTCAAGTGGCAAATCATGAATCAACATCGACTCAAATAGACTGTTCAGCCACGATTTCCCCGGTGGGAATGGATGAATGCAATGTGCAATGAACTTAGTGTATGCTTGACAAATGGCATTGAACGAGAATTCATTTTACTAATCTAGAGAAGTGGTTCTCAAACTTCTTAAAGATTGTGCCCCCCCCCCCCACACAAGGATAAAAGTTTAATGAAACTCCGCTACACTATTTACTTAAACTGTAATAAATATTACACTAGCGAATTAGGACGGGAACTAGTGAAGCTACAACACTTTCACGCATTACATCTGAAGTTGCAATTTTTGAAAATTCAGTGTTCAACGAAAATTAGTCCTGAGCCAATCTTTTAAGCGTCCCTTCTATCAGTGGGGAAAATCTGATGAACAAAATTGGGAGCGGTTTCTGAGAAAATGTTTTCTATTTCTATAATTTGCATAATTTCAAGCGGAAATTACCTGAAAACCACTTGTTTTTTTTTGAAAAAAGGCAAGAGTACTTTATAAAAAAAATCCGATTTTTTAGAACACATTGCATTTGAGACAAGCATCTCTATATTCAATTTTGTATTTATACAATGTTAATTGTTTTGTAGTTTTCGAAAATTGAGAGAGTTCGCCGAAATTGGGACCAGCACTATTTTTTTAGTGTACTTTGATACATACAAGGATAAATCTAAAGAAAACAAATTGACCCACTTTTGAGAAGAAATTGCCTTTATTTCACGTAAAATTACGCGAAAACTAGAAAACTAAATATTTTCGAAAAATTGAACATGACCTTATTTCAAGGTTTCTTTGAACAAATATTTCGCTAACGAAAAACAAACAAAGCCAGTAGTGGTGCTAAAACAGTACACACTCTCTCCTCCGTATTTCCACCCCAAATTACGCGAAAAGTACTCAAATTTTCGAAAATCTTTAATATTTTGGTTGTATGAAGACGCCGAAAAAATTTTGAACTTTTGCAATTTTCGAAAAATCAAGGTTTTCAACGAACATGAGACCTCCACCATTCTCTTAAACGTCACACTATTCAACAATAAAATAAACAACAACGATGGAACCCTTTTCTTCTTTTAACTTAGAAAATGTCCCAGAGACTTCTGTAAAGTACCCCCCAAAATTAAAATATCGGTTTCAAATTCAAGGAGCTGCGACATCAGACAGATTTATCGAGGAATATCAATTTTGGAGAAAATCGGCTGAACGGTTTAGCTGCTAGCAGCTAGTTGTTTACAGACTGACGGACATCAGTCGACAGTTTTGCCGTCATTTGATTTTTCGGTATCAACGACCTACAAAGTCTGGATTCTAGATACATCACGTGTTAGAAGATTCTTTTTCTAAATTTAGCAATTGGATTTATTAACTTTTTCGTTACCAGGGCCCTGTAATAGGAGTTTTTCTGCCGAAAATTCGCAGTTTTTTCGCGCAGCATTACATAACTTTCTATTTCGTAGCCAGAAAGCAAAAAGAACTAACAGAATAGATAGATGTGGGAAACAGGTCGGGAAAAAAAGAATTACCGTCTAATAGATGATTGTGAAAAATGATGACCTGGGAAACGAAGTTTTTTAGTTTGATATTTACAGATTAAAACATATCTTCAATAAATATCGTAAATTTGATTAAACTTGTGCTCTCATTAGTGTGGGTGTGAAGTATCCATACGCCATCGATCTAACAGACAACTGTAATAAATAACTGCTCTGGCAATGCCGGGTATCTTAAGCTATAATTCTTCCATAAAAGAACTCGGAATGGGGATATGAGGCCAGATTTGGATGCAGGCATCTACGAACCAGCATCCCGAACAAATCACAAGTTCAGAATCAGCACTACCGCTGATTCTGCAGTGACTCTGACTGAGAGGTCCTAGAGTTCGAGTCCCCACGTTGGCGGATATTCGTTCCTAGTTTCATAGCTAGTTCGATTTCAGCCACTGTTTGGAAGAGAATATCTACCAGCCAGCTGCTCAGATCGGTAGTTTTTCGAAGTTTCAACTATCAATAGCAGGCGAATGCTCGAGAAGTACTCTTAAAAATGGGCCATGGACCGCGCGCGATCTTTCCTTCCTCTTCCTTGCCTTATCCTCTCCCCTTTCTCACTCACTCTTACACTTACTCTCACTACACTAATTGTACTACACATGTCGGGAGTTTAGAACTCATCTCGACTAATGCGGCGGCCCACTGAGGATTTGCTGCATTTTTTCTTTCATTATATTACGGAAATAGTCAGTAAATCAATTAATTTATTCACATGGTCATTTTTGTTTTAAATTCGATTTTCCATGGTTTTAATTAGCCCAAATGAGTTTTTATAAATAAACAATTCAAAATAACTTTTCGAATTGCTTTGAAGGTGAGGGCACTAAAACTTTTCCGCAGTGGAGATTTGAACAACATATATTCCACACTCGAATTGGATTCGTTACCGATTGCGCCACCACGCAATTTAGCAAGGTCTGCATAGTCACTTTAGGCTACTTCCGCGCCTTCTTCTTAATCGAGACTTTTAGCCCTTTCCTCCGAAACGAAGGGGCGTTATGTCCTCGGTTGGTTGGTTGGTTGATTAGTGATTCCGGGCGCGTCAACAGCTTAGGACAATAGTCCCGTTAGTGTAGTGCATGTTTGTTCTCGGGAGATGGTGGTGATCTTCCCCCACTGGGTGGCGAGATCCGGCGCCGACCTACCGCCAGCCAGCGGGGATTCCCCCTAACTAGGACTCTCCCACCAGCGAGGCACCGCCCAGCCGGGACAAGCTCTAAGCTAATCGGTCCCCCGGAATATGTGGTAGTGTAAAGCGTGTTAGGGTAAGTGTGTGTGTGTGTGTGTGTGTGTGTGTGTGTGTGTGTGTGTGTGTGTGTGTAAGGGGAGACGATAGGACAAGGAAGAGGAAGGACAGATCGCGCGCGGTCCGTGGCCCATTTGATAGGGTACTGCTCCGGCATACGCCTGGTCTTGAACGGAGAAACCACGGAAAACTACCGATGAGAGCAGCCGGTCGCTAGAATTCACCTCCAGACAGCGACTGAATTCGACCTAGGAAAGCTAATGTCGAAAATCCTGCCACTGTCAGGACTCGAACCTCCGGTCAGAGGCGCTACAGTGACATCAGCTGATGCACTGAGCGCCTGAGCTCCATGTTCATGTGGTCGGGATGCGCACCCGTGAACTCGGCATAAACGACTACCTTTACGCCTCCAGTATCATTCAACTGCACTCTGGCAACCCCGGATGGCCTGTCTGTCTGAGGCCCGAAGGAGCGGGCGGGCTGAGGGCCCGTTGGGCAGCGGCGCTTAGCGCGGCCAGCTGAGCAGTAGGTCAGGGTTGCTTATCGATTTCCCTTCACGTCGAAGCTGCCGAATATAAAGCTGCTCTCTTCGCCCCCCGCCGCGCGCGCGCCCCTGCGTGCGTGTATGTGTGAGAGAGAGAGATGAGCGCCCGAGCGCCTCGTGCGAGGCACCGCCACCCCCGGCTACGTTGAACCACGTGCGCCCTCGTGCTGCCCGACGGCAGGGCCTACACTTCGATTGAAACATCAAGTCCGAAAAAACCATGCAACAAATAACAATAAATGTTATAAGACTAATAATGTGCTTTACATGCCTTGTCACAGTTGTAAGCTAAACAAGCGCTAAGAAATGTGTTACCAACCACTGTTGTAATCCCATAGCTACATAGCAAGAGTAATTAGAGGACTTAGAGCATGAGCATGAAAGCGTTAACTCAATTTTTAGTTTGGTTGTCAAAACGACTTTCTATCAGTTTCCTATTAGTTGCTTTGCAACTTTTGATGAAAATCACAATATTTGTCGTATAAAACAGAAATAATTTCCAGTAGCATAAAAAAAAGTTCCATGCAAGTTTACTAAATCTCAAATATCTCCTTTGACATTTTCTGAGTTAACACCTTCTTGCACTAAGCCCTAAGCCCTTCAATTGTTCTCAATGATGTTTGTTCAAAGAATTAATTCCTGGTTGGGGAAGTCAACTCTTTGAACAGCCAAATATAATTTTAAATAATAATAATAATAATAATAATAATAATAATAATAATAATAATAATAATAATATAACTGTGTAGTAATACGTTCATAAAATACATTCATCAGAGACCTATTCCCGAACAAGCTTCTTTAACAATTAAATCATCGCACCGCTACTAAGGAAACATGCATTCACTTCTTTTTCTCCTTCGTTTTCTTATTTTTCCTTTATTCCTCTGGTCTCGGTAACTAAAGAGATACTGTGTATTCCAGTTTTATAATTACACATTAACAACATTTTTTAATTAAATTCCTTGTTACAGAACACAATTATTTTACAACTTCTGATGCACCTTATTGAGAAAGAACTGCACAGAAACAGTCTGACGGTATTTTGCCAGACGTTATTTGAAATGAATTAGAAATACACACTATTTCAAAAGAAATATAACTTTAAAAAAAAGAAAGTGCCTTATTTTCACGTATTTCACTTTGGTCATCTCATTAAATACTTCGAGCCAAAGGCATAAACGATTTAATAGAATCATTAAAATCGTCTCCATCGTTTAATGCTAAAAACATTCAGTACTTGCTCGTCAATGGCAATGTGATAAAGACTTATCCTTACACGGAAATAGCCATAACTCTACAAATGGAAATTCCATATGTAGATGAGTTGAAAATATGGGCGAAAATAACAATTGGCCAAACTGTCGAGGTTTCTAAACTAGCGGTCAATTGTAAGACAGATTACTCCAATACATTTTTCTCTACTGCGCAGAACGAAAAGGAACGTCATATTTTCTGATGTTTGTAGGAATATTTTATTCCAGTCCATAGCTTGAGCGGGCTTGACAGATTTGACGTGTCGTTGAATTGGTCTCATAATAACAAATGTCTCTGCCCAGGCCGCAGGTATTTGAAATCCTATATAGCGCACCTACCGATCTGATTAGATTAGTACAGAAGGCGAATGTTTTGTTACTTCCTTGAATATTTCGTGAATGGCAAGTTAGACCTCGTGGCGTAGGAGGACGGAGCGCATGTAGCTGAGTCCGCAACTCATGTTCCGCGGACCGGTGCGTCTTTCGTCATGGCCGTCGGAGGGGCACGCGAAGGAGCTTCAGACGAGTTCGGAGCTCGCAGCGTGCTCCCAGTTTGCAAAGCAGGCAAGTGAGGGTTAGCAAACTTCACAAGAAAGCTGCGAATCGGCTTCCGTCTGATGAATCTGTTTGATAGCTTGGCTTGGATTCTTGTTACGACTTGTTGCTAATTTCCCGCATCGTCCTATCACCCTCTGTCAAAGCGGACCGCTTCCTGGACGAGGCTTGTAGTGTCTGGTTGCTCTGTTCGGCCGTTGAGTTTGTATATCGACTGCATCCCGCGGACTAAATTTTCGTAAGCCGCTTACCTACCTCCTCAAAAAGGCTTAGCTGAACTCTATCTCATTCTGTTATCCTCCTTAGTAGCTTTTGCCTTAGTGACTTTCTCCTACGTTTCCCGTGGTCTGCTTACAAACAGATCGATTAAAATTTACCGTCTAAAAGTTTGTGGAAACAAAACATGAAATCACATAACACGAACATCATTTTACCTCGCTGACCTAACATACACCAATTCGAAGATTCTGCCAAGTTCACCTGTTTTCTAGGTTTTGTCTGGACTGGTGCGAGAACATCTATTTGCCCTACTTATGAGTTCAAACTTAACTAATTTTTTTTACTCCTTCCCAAACACCGAATGAACGAAACAGGATAGAGTCGGACTTTGCCTTCTGAGGGAACGGAAAGTGAAAAAAGATTAGCGGGTAAGTGAGGGTAAGGAAAAAATCACCGCGGGATGCAGTCGGGTGATTCCCTGTCGTTGCGTGGTTGCATTGCCACTTCTTGCCGCCTGCCCGCGGGCGCGCAATCGCCGCAGCCACAACCGCAGCGCCCTTATTCGGTTGGACTCGGCGCGATGACCCTGCCAGGAGTGGCCAACCACCCACTGCCGTCGACAAAATCTGCGTCGTTCTTTAATTGTTTGGTTGATTAGTGATTCCGGGCACATGAACTGCTAAGGTTATTAGTCTCGTAGGTGCGGTGCATCTCTTTATCGCGGGAGCTAGTGATGATCTGTTGAATCTCTGATCTCGTCAGAGAGACTGCAGTGACATCAGTTGATAAACTGAGCCACCTTTGCCGGTCACCGTTCTTTAAGGTACACGAAAGGCATAAATGCAAGTTTTACAGAATGGAATAAAAAATAATTATAATGAACTATTAACAGGAAACAAGAATGAAAGCGTCAGTTTTAATGGGTCTTTTTTTCAAAATCGTCGTCAGTCGGTTGCACGGTGTAAAAACACACTTCGTGTTCATAGTCATCGGATATCTGGGATTTGTTCCGTCAAATTTATGTAAGAACTTGAAACTCGCAGATGATTCAAAAGATGGGAAGTGCAAAACATCATTCATATATTTTCTATGAATAATTGCAGAGGAACTGAATGTCATTAGATCTGCTCTTTAAGAAGCTGGCTGCAACCTGGAATAGGATTTTCTATTTAACCGACTCCTAATATTTTTAATCGTGAATTGGTCTATTGACTTTACTGATTTCAGAAACTTGTTATTGTTATGCCTGGATGTGTTTCTTCTTTTCTTCCCTACCTCTCAACCAAGCTTGACTTCCATTAAGTGAAGTTGGTTACATTCTCCTTTTCCATTTGATGTCCTCATTCCTTTCTCATTTAATATTCTTTCTTAAAAGTGTTCAAATTTGTAACAGGAAACCGGCATATTAAGACAAAAGAATTTATTACATAATTTAACTCGACGATTGTATAACCAAAGAAGTAAGGAAAATAAACTTGCATATTGTCAAGACGTTACATAAATAGACAATCATTCTTCATTTGGTATGCAAATATGGGAAGGAAACTACTGCTCTATTTGCAGGTAAAACAGCTGTTTCCCCGCACCGTAAGAGGTTTCACGCGTCCTTCCCTTCAGGGTCGTTGCGGAAGCTCTGTTAACCCAGCGAAACATCCCCGACCTCGCCTCCCGTAATCCCTCTCCATCCTTCAACCCACTCGGCCGCTGACAAGCGCCTTCATCCCCGGTGTTCCCCCGTCTGTTCGGGGGCTACTTTATTCTCGGGCGAGACGTCAAGTGGGCTGGGAGGGGCGGTTGTGGGGTGGGGTGGGGTGGGGTGGAGAGGCGACGTTAAGCGTTTCCACGCGGGGAAGGAGCATCTTGAGACGGGGATCTTTCCGGCCCTCGCACACCCTGCCCCGACCCACATCATCCGTTCATCTCCGATCCTCTCCGCTTGCATCGTCCCACTCCGATCCGCCCCGCTCGAATCCGCTTCACTTCGCCTGCGCGTTCCACACCCCGCTTCGGTTCGCTCCGTCACACTTCGCTCCTCCCCGCTCCTCGCTCCACTCCGCCTTGCGTCGATCCTCTCCGTTTCGTCCCGTCTGCCCCGCCCTGCTTCGCCTCGCTCCTCCTCCGCATCGCCACAATCCTCTCCGTCCGTCCAACTCCGCTCCGCTTGGGCCCGTTCCGCCCCACCCCTCCCCGCCCTGCTCCGCCTCGCTCCCCCCAGCTTCGTCCCGATCCTCTCCGTTTTTTCCGTCCCGATCCTCTCCGTCTTTTCCCGACCCGATCCGCTCCGTTTCGGCCTGTTACGCCTCACCTGCCCCGCCCACTTCCGCATTGGTCCGCTCGCTAGGCCCCGTCCAGGACTGCATCCCACTCTGTGAAGTTCCGCTCCATCGTTGCGCTTTCCGTTTACCCCGCCCCGCCCCGCCCGGACCCGTCCCTACGGCCTGGAAAATCCCGCGAGGCGCGTCGCGTGCCGTAATAGTCGGATTTTCAGGGGAGGGAAGGCGCTCGCACCCCAGGTCACCGGGCCACGATTTCTCCGATAACAAAGGCACACGCACACATACGCGCGCGCGCACACACACACACACACACACACAAGTTAACAGGTCCAAAGATTTCACACATATTTCTATATGTATGTCGACGCGCTGAATCCGAATCTGAAGTCAGAACTGCCTCACACCCTCCACTTTTATTTATAAATAGCAAAAAACACCGTGAATTTGTAGATTGTAAATTTCACGATGTTTTTTGCGATTAAAAAAACAACAATAAATAAAACAACTGGAGGGTGGTGGCACAATTCTGGCTTCAGCTTCAGATTCAGCGCGTTGACATACATAGAGAAACATGTTTCAAGTCTTCGGGTCGACAACAATCTCCGAGAACAAAAAATTCAATTTTACTATGTTTTTTTGCGATTTAACAAAAATTGGAAGGTGGTGGTCCAATTCTGGCTTCAGATTCGGATCCAGCGCGTCGAAATACATAAACATGTATCAAATTTTTACGTCTGAGAACGGTGTGTGTGTGTGTGTGTGTGTGTGTGTGTGTGTGTGTGTGTGTGTGTGTGTGTGTGTGTGTGTGTGTGTGTGTGTGTGTGTGTGTGTGTGATGTTCGTCCCCTGAAGCTACGGCAGGCTGCGTACTGGCTCAAGGGTGCTTTCTAACGGTTTCCTGAACTCTTGAATGTAAATAGTCGTACGAGGAAAAGCAGCTCCTGTACGCTGTCAGGCGAACATGTGTACCACCTAACAACCACATGATTTCCATTTAAAGATATCAATTACCATACAGTAAACGATATTTCTTTTAGCCAAAGAAAACATCTAGAACCAATTCCAGGTAATCAGCATTTCAAGAAATGAAGTCAGAACACGTTTCATGAATGGAGGGGCAGAGCAAAACAACCATTCTTACGATCTCTATGATTCATGGTGGCTTCTGGCAAAAAAAATCGAGAAACTATTCCTTCAGCTGATGTTTCTATTGTGGTTGTTATGTTCATATCACTTTGCTTCCTTTTCGTATCTCTCAAGATGAAAATACGAGTTTCTAGTGCACTTGATCCGGTTTGACATATGACATTATCTTCTTACCATCCCTACTTGTTATTTTAAACAAGTCCTAACGACAGCGGTTTATTTAATATCTGCATTATAAGAGTTGTCCCTCACCAGGTTTTCATTCACATCAATGACGGCGTCATGTCGAAAACACTAGGGCAGGCCTACCTGAAACAGTGGCCTTTCACCCCGCCCAGGACAGCCACGAGCGCACTGTAAACAAGCAATTGTACACACGGGAAACCTGCATTGCAAACATGGGAGAAAATATTAACTCCAGAAGCTAATTTTTCACTTCTCTCCTGCGGTAGATGCAGAAAATTTGACTTTTATTCCCAGTATTGGAAGATTTTTTTATAATATATTAATCCTGAAAGTAAAAGAACACACTTGTCCAAAATTTTGTATAATGTATTGGAAATACCAAATACATAAATCAATTATTTCTACTGTTATTTAGACAATGTTACACAGGAGTCATCTTCTTCTAAAAAGTCTACATGATTATGTAGAAACATAGTCACTGGATGTAGATAGTGTATAACCAAACGTATAGTAGCAGTAGCAATTCCTACATTAACTGTAAAGTAGACAAAGACCACTGGCCTGGTAAACAAATAAATTGAGATCTATGGAAATCCATTTGTTGGGTATAACTCTAATAATTATTTAAACAATAGGAAATATTAAAAATGTTATCGACAAAGCGAAGACGAGTTGGTATCCTACTTTGCACGACACAGGAAATACATTTAGTCAAAAATTGAATTCAATGTTCACGGAAATTCAGTTCTTATCCGAATAGTACATTTGTTTCGATAAAACTGAAATTACACCTTACATCTGAGGAATTCTGAGAGAAACTACAAAGTATCGGCGGGACCTTGAAAGTGTAATCAGTATGCTAAACATTTCCTCTGCATGGATGCAATCACATTTGTATCAAGAGATACATAAATCTCGTTGATAGTTAAGCAAATGACTACCAAAAGCTATCCTTAGTATAAAACAGCAATGAATACGTCAAGTAGTTTCACTCTCTTGCTTGTATTGTGTTTGACATTTGACGCACTTCTTAGAGTGCCGTTAACAAGAGAGGAAGAAAACATTACTCTTGGAGAAAGAAGCAATGTTTCTACAGAAGGTGTAAAATTCGGAATAACCTACTTTCACCATACCTCCAAGGGAGATCGCGCAATTGCTGATGGTTTTTCGCGATTTGGCATAAATGCAGATATGAAGCACATTGTTGCTTCTCACGCATTCTATTTCTAAGAGGGTGTCATCGTGCATTTGGGAAAAGGGCTAACGAATTGGCTTATAATCTCTTTATTTCTAGTTTAATCATCTTCCTTCCCTTCGTCCTCCTCTTACAAAGTTCACAAGAACAGAAAAGATACAATATTGCTCCAATTTAAAACGTTCATCATAAAATGTTTAACGTCTCTTCGACATTGGAAATCGACGGTTTTTAGTATTCGTACGTTTTTTATGTTCATGATAATGACCATTTAACCGGCTTCCTTTCGTTGGATATTTAGTTACATCGGATACCCACGTAATATTCACACAATCCAGAATGGAATGGATAACTTTAACGATATTTACACCACACAATCAAGATTCGAGCTGCTTAGGGCATTGAAGAGAATTATCGTTTCTTATTCCTTAAAGAAAGAAACTGAAAATAGTCGCTGATCTTTGCGATATCCCGTATGGGTTACACAATAATATCGGCGTGCTCAGTACGAAAGTATTATTGCGATTGGTTCAGTATTACCCACGGAATGGTTATTCGCTGTATCACCAGGTGAGGCACGGCTTTGTTACGACTCGCTATTTTCAGTGCCTGGCCCCTAAAAACTGGTCGTTCGAGTGCAAAAGAACGACAAAGTTGATAGCGGTTTAATACAGAAAGTAGCTAATGACTTTGAACAGCTGTTGCTGAAGTTATTGGAATGGTATCCAATGGACCCGGGAAAGCGCGGGCAGGGATTCTCCCCTAGGTCTCTGAATAAACTGGAGTTTGTCTACCTCGGCTGGGGGATGGGGTTGGGGTTGGGGAGAGTTCTTGTTTTGTTTCTCTTTGAACACATTATGAGGACCTACTGGTTAAAATGTTGACCAAAAATTCTAAAAATAACTAGGATATTTTAACGCAGAGCAAGTTTTTCAAATTAGATGGAGTGAGATATGCTAAATATGTTACTAACAAATTGAGCAAAAACAAGTTCGACTGAAGTTTGTAAGGCTTTATGAATGTTGTTAAATATTCCTGTGTGTTTTGTTCAGGAAAGTGGTAAACAGGTGTTTCTCGAAGGATCTAACCTCGAAAAACCTGGAGACTGAGAAGTATGAAAACAAAATCCTCATTACATCAAACTGATATTTAATAGAAAAAAATGACGGCTCATTTTAAATGCTGGGAACCAGCTTCATTTCTTCACAGAAAGTTATGAGGAATTTTTTTACGTAGTTGAACATAAAACTATGTGAGTATAATTTATACGACAAATCTTCGGATAATACGACGTAGTTACTTTTTACAATAAACGTTTAATAAAATTCTTTAATATACGTACTTCAATTTACTTCCACAAGAAGATGTTTAGTATAATGAAAGATATCCCAGTAGCCAAGAGCAGATTATAAAATATTTTCTTCAATACGACTAATTGTAAAACAAGTTATAAAATTATTCTTGAGTTTTACATTTCTTTCGATGTAAGTTCTCTGAGACCTGGAGATGCTTTTAATGCTTAAGTTATGTATGTATGTAATAAACATAGACGGCTTTGATTTTATAAACTAATGATGAGTAAAAGGCCGTCGTTGTAAGCAGATAGTACGGATTCTAATTTATATGAGGAATTTCTTTGAGTTTATTGTTCGTGGCTGTAATAGAAGCTGCTTGCGGTCCTCGATTAATGGAGTGAACTCAGTTTTAAAGCGTAAATAACAAGCAACTACAATTGAAGCATTTTATCTCCTTTAAAATGTGCTTTCACAATCAATGCAAGCATTTGCATGTGAAAGAGAGTCGGCGGTGGACCGACTGAACTCACATGCAATGGAAATGTGCACTTACACGTGAGTTTGATTCAAGAAATATCAATCGAATCACAGACCACTCATGCAAGTAATTCCTTTTCAACTTTGTCTTTGGGAACTTTTCAGGTGCCTCTTAAGATATTCATGTGCCATTAAAATTTAAATTTTTGAAACCGACTTCTTTAAAAATAGAAATAGAAAAGATCAGAGTCAGTGGTTTTAATGTTTCAGTATAAATATTCGAAAGAAAATCGATAATTTTAATAAAATAATATAAAGCCAATTTTGAGAATGATATCGCGAGTATATTACCTTGGTTTACAATTCTGTGCATCGGATACATTGGGCATATTGCCCATTTTATGTCCAATTATTTTATGTATTTTATTAATTATTTTATGTATTTTATGTATTTGTTCTATAGTTCTATCTGGAGATATTGAAATCTATGCCCAAAATGCATTAATAACGGAACTAGAAGCAGACAAATTAGATAGGAACACGTCATTAAACTGATCTCCTGTAAAATTTGGGAAATATAATCGGGGTATAGAATTTAAATTTGAAAGAAATGGTACTCATTTATTGGATTACTAAGACAATTTTCCAATAATATAAAAAATAATTATAAAACGTGATAGAAAATTGTTTGGCAATATTTCTAGCATGGATATTCGAATGTATGAATTTATACAATGGATTATTTATTTATTTAAAGGAAATTGAATGTTCTTTCGATATGAGATCACATGAATGAAAACATTACTATAAATCTTCATTATGAGCTAGAAACAAACGTAAAATAAAGAAGCTTGTGGGAGAGAAATAGTCGCGACTGGAAAGAAAGAAGCGAGGGACCTATGAAAAAGTAGAATAAATACTTTCATTTAATTTATGTGGCTCTCTGTTTCATAAGTGCGTCAGAATGAGTTTACACAGAACATGTTTGTTCTAGTTGTTCTTATGAATAATTTCATCTTTATTAGTAGAAGTTATAAATGATTACTTAAAATATTCACCTCTAACAAAAATTTACTATTATTATTAATATTATTATAAATATGTACACCATACAAAATTTCATAATAAATATAAATAATCATAATTAATTAAATAATAATTTTTGGGGAATGAATTATGTGTAATTTAACCTTCATTTTCTGGTAACCCTGTCCTAACCACGGGGCTCGGCGTTGCGAGGTGACAAGCGATGAGAGGAAATCTCGACGCGGACGAGGCGCACTCCAAGTCTCGCAGTCTTATCGGACGTGCCGTCAGAGTGCTCGGGCCTTCGTCAGAGAATTACGAGGGCTGTACTCGCATCAACACATCGTTTGACCTTCCATGATGCATCCTGATAAAGACCAGAAAAGCCTACTTAAAACATCACTACTCACATTTTGTCTTTACGAATAGGCGCTTCATTCGATTTTTCTTGTCCGTGGTATCCCTCGATATGAGTTCGCATCAGATAAATTCGCAGAGAAAATAAAGGCAAACATTTCTTTACTTAAAATGATGTCGAAAACTATCGTTATCAAATGTATGAAAATAATATATACTAGAACTATAAGAGATAGTCCTTTATTTCGTGAGGTTAAAAAATTAACGAAGTACGAATAAAACGAATCGAAATGACAAAGAAACAGCACGAACAAAAGAAATACTATATCAGTGAGAGGAGTGAAATTAACGTCAAATTCCGATTTCGTGGGATTCATTTTAGACCAGGTGTCACTTTTTACTGATTTTTAAATAATTAATATTTATTCTATTTATTACCATACCGTAATATTTACAGATTTGCACAAAGGAGAAAGAATTTTGTTTTCAGATACTGAAAATGTAAGCAAAGCGGGGTCTCAAAGAATACGTACGGCATGTTACGGAAAGCGTAAGCGTATATGACGGAACAAAACGGGCACGGCAGATCTCATTCTTCGATCAGATCCATTGCAGCTGTTCACAACAACATTTCAATTCCGAAACCGCCAGCAGCCGTTCTCGACCACCCCAAAAACCCGTGCGCAGTTCGCGGCCCAATTTGCCTGTAATCCGCCCGGGCCCAAAATACCGGAAATTGAGCCGAAGTTAGCGCAGCCGCCGTCTCGCCGGCAAATCGCGTCAACCCGACTCGCTGTGGGCTTCGCTCGCGATGACGAGCCCAGAGGCGCGCGGGCAGAAGCCGTGTAGGTGGCGGCTGCTAAAAGCGGACGCCACAGTCGGCCGGCGACGCAAGGTCGCGCCACGGCTGCGAGCCGCCTACGCCGCTGCGGCGGTGCCGCCGCCCCCTGCGTCCCGCCCCGCCTGTCGCTTGCCGGGGCTGCGACGGGCACCGCGTCGGCGGGGGGCGGGGCGAGGGGAGCGGAGAGCGACGCCGCGAGGGCCGGGGATCGAAGGGGCCGACGCGGGGGCGGGGTGCGGGCGGCGCCCTCGCCGGTGGGGGAGCCACCGCCACCGCCGCCGCCGCCTCCGCCTCCTACCCCAAACACTGCCGTCTCCTGGTGCGTCGTCGCCGTCTCCGCCCCCGACAAGGAGCGCTTCGCGATCCGCGCGCCGCGCTCTCTCTCCCTCGCCGGCATCTCGGGCGAATCGATGCGGCGACGGCGAGGGCGGCGCCGCGGGGCGGGGCGGGGCGGGGCGGGGCGGGGCGGGGCGGGGCGGGGCGGGGCCACGGCGACGGCGCGGGGGCGTCGTGGGGACGCGAGCGACTCGGCGACGGCGCGCAGGGGCAGGGGCGGGGCGCGCGGGGCGGGGTGGGGGAGCGGCGCTGGCGCGAGACGGTCGCTATCTTCCGGCGCCGCGCGGAGGCGTGGGGCGGCCGGGGCAGCAGGCGCCACCCGTGCGGCGCGGTGGGCCGCGCGGCAACTACGTCTACGCGGCGCCGCCGCCCGGCCGACCCTCCAAATATAATGAGCGGCGCGCGCACTTTCAGGCAGGCCCAAGCGAGGGCGCCCGCGTCGCTCCGCGCACCCCCAGCAGAAAAAAAGCGGACAAATACAGTCAATTTTCAATATCGAGTCCCAGATTAAGAACCTGCGCTGTGGGGTGGAAATTGACGGTGGGCCCCGGAGATCGCTCCTTTAACACAATATAATTCCCTGTTGCAAAAGTATTAAATCTGTTCGTCGCAGAGATACAGTTCATCCACGTTAACTTCCTCTTTTGTGATTTCCACACTGAAATGGTCGAGTCAAAGCAAGAAAACCTGAGAAGAAAACATTTCTCAGAGCATTCTTACGATTGTTTCATAGTTTGCGGCGGAAGCGAAGATTCTTCCGAATCCTTTTCACTAACCAGTTTCCATTCGGCCTCACCTGAAGTTTTAAAGGTCTCCTTCTCGATAAATCTGTCAATTGCAGCTGCAGCATTCTGCAGTGCTGTAGTAGTGAGAGCGCTCACCGAGGTTCGAGGGGACCGAGGTTCAATTCCCCGTTGATGCATAAGAAATTTGTGGTGGATGCGGCGAGTTGTTGGCGTTGCTGGTGGACCGGAATAGCTTGGCGATAGAGAGCAATTTCTGCGGTGTAGCGTCTAATGTGATTTCCATCCTGCACATGTTCCTTGCAAATAAATACTACGACCGGCAGGTTCAAGATTCGAGTCGGTAGTGGGGGATTTTCTACACTTTATACTTCAATAGCTCGTCGGAAGGCCACTCCCTGGACGAGAACTCTGGAGGCAAGCTACGTCGTTCGTTTCAGTCGTTTCCTCCGATAAATTCCACAAGGATGCCGGGGCATTATTTTAAACAATGAGTCATCAACAGAGCGCGAAATTTCTCTCATTTTTCTCTTCTTATTCCAGAAGTACATTAAAGGCTCTTTTAAGAGACGTTTCGGAAATTTGAAATCAGTCTCTGATACACCCTCTCTTTTTTTAAATATTACAAATGAAAGTTGTGTGGTACGTACAGGACCATTTCTATAAGTTAAAAATGTACAAGAAAAGTGGTGCCTTAAGCACGCTTATTTATAAATTATTTTGTAAATGCCTAAATATGACTTTTGTAAGAAATATCATTGGAAAGTAATCAAGAATCAAAAGACAAAATTTTTATTTTATAACATTAACAAATACGAGAAAATGCGGATTCCATGAATTCTCACTTTTTCAAAATCCCACAAATTCCCCATTTGCGGTACTTGCACACAATAACGACCACAGAATGGAGAGGAATTGTATGAGACAAGAAACCCTGAGACATTTTTCTCGTCATAAGTGCGGGGAGCGTGTAAATTAGGCCCCTCCGAAATGGGAATTTTCGCCGCTGGCTTCGCCTGCCAAACCACCGCGCGCGGCCCGGCGTGGCGTGTCGAGCGGGCCCTCGGCGCGAGGAGAGGCCCGTAATGGCCTTTGGAGGATCTCGCGGCTCTTCATCGGCCTCTATGGAGAACGCGCCTCGCGCCACGCCCCTCCAACCCTCGACCTTCCCTTTTGACGCCCTTTACGAACACGACGTGTTCCATTCAACTACACCGCTTCAAGAGCGCGCTAGGGAAAACGACAAACACGTTTAGGAAAGGAACAAACTCGTTGGACGGGAAATGCGGGCCCAAACGCGTGCGGTGGTGAGTAGCTAAAGGCTGTCGCTAGAAATAACTGAGCTGTAGCTGTAACTACAGCTTCGTAGATGGCAGGTATGAAGTTCGAGTCTTCCCTCCCGCTTTTGACATCCTTTAGAAAAGAAGCAAATTCGTTTTTTCGATTCCAGTTAATTAGTTGGGTCCGACGATGATGAGAATTCTAGAGCTCCGCTGCTCGTTCTGGTGTTCACGTGTTTTCCTCTGACCAGTCACTGCAGGAGGCCCAAGCAGAATCGCCGGCACAGGTGGCTCAGGGCATGAACTGATGACACTGGAGTGCCTTTCACCGGGAGGTTCTAGGGTTCGAGTCTCCACGGTAACAGGATTTTCGACACTAGCTTTTCAGCTAGGTCAAATTCAGTCGCTGTCTGGAGAGAATTCTAACGGACGGCTGCTCTGATCGGTAGTTTTCCGAGGTTTCTCCGATCAACACTAGACGAATGCCGGAGCAGTACCCTACCAAATGGGCCACCGACCGCGCGCGATTTTTCCTTCCTCTTCCTTGTCCTTTCCTTCCCCCTTCCTTACACACTCTTGCATTCACATACACTACACTACCACGCGTCGAGGCCAGTCGTCAGCTTACAGCTTATCCCGGTTGGAGAAAATCCCCGTAAGCCAACGCAGGTCGGCGTCGGATCTCGTCAGCCAGCTGGAGATGATCACCGCCCCCGTCCACGATAAAATATGCACTACACTTACGGAAGTAATGACTGGACCGTTGACGCGCCCAGAATTATCAATCAAATCAATCAACCGAAGAAGAATCAACAACGGGTCTCGAGCTACATAAGTCTTGTACCCACATCCTATCTTTAGAGCAGAGCGATACCATCACCCATTCATTTGGACCACCCCTTTACCTTTCCTCTTGTCTTCCTTCTGGGAAACAACGTCGTCCACTAAAACGTGTTACGAAGGAAACGAGAAGGCCATTAAGTACCGAAACGTGCTCGTTGACCCGGATACGCCGGCCTATATGTGTTTGTGAAATCTACGAGTCCGTAAGTGAAGTTTCGAAGATCGAGAGGACTTAGGCTTCCGAATTCTGACAGACGCAGATCTTCGACCCAGTCTAAGCAGCTACGAGCATTGTTTTCCCATGCTTCTTAGTCACACCACTTTGATCCGTGTCCATCGTTTTGCCATGCTTTTCGAATATAATCGGAGCAGTTAAACGGATTGCCACCGCCTGACAATTCTAGAGGCCGACTGCCCTCATCGTTTCAGTGTTTAGAGAGTGTTTGCACACCGCTCTACAGCGTGTAAGATTCTAACTCACTTTGAAATCTCAGCGCATGTAAAACAAACATTTCGATACAGCTGTATTGGTAAACAAAATTCTACCAGAATCATCGGCTGTACGTATACAAGGCACGTGGTTGCAATAAATGAAATATGTTACCAGAGTGATCTGCAAACACAACAATCCCATGATATAACAGCGTGTTGGTGGTCAGCTCTAGTCGAACAAATGTTAATGATGATGATGAGGAATTACGGGAGTTGAGCGTCAGCAGCACAATCTGTCATCACTGTTTGGAACGAATTCCGTCATCGCAATATTACAACGAAAACTTGCAAAACGCTTTTAAGACTTCAAATGATGCAGGTCACGTGATCGTTTCGTCGTAGATTATTTCTCGTTTCACGAAACGATGAAAAAACTCCCTATTTCTCGGATTTATTGGGAGCAGTTGCCAGTGCAGGATCAGACTACGCGCGATCCTTCTTTCTTTACCTTGTTCTCGCTCAATTGGTTAGCTGGGCGATGGGTTGATCTTTTCAGCACATGGCCGTATCACCTTACATTCTTTCTTTTTTCTTCTGACGGGCTTCCAAATTAATAACCGATAAAAATAAAATGAATTAGAAACGTAACTGGAAATAAAATTAGCGCTTGGAAAAGAGACACTCAGGTACTTCAGAAAAGGTCGGCAATGCGCCGACCATTGTGACGGTGCCTGCTCTATACGAAGATTGTGGTTTCGAATTCCGTGGTTAGCTTTAGATGGTATGTTCGCCTGTTCCCTGCAGAACAAAGGTAAACTCCCACCTTATGTTTTCCATTACGTTATGAAAGAGGAACATCCATATTGTATACTATTTTCGATTTAAATACAAGTGAAAAAAGCAGGAGAACTCGACGGTTTAGATTCCGCGCGCGATCTCATATCACGAGAGAAAAAAAATACAACGTACTTTGTTACTATGGTGTGTGGCATTTCAACATAGTACACAATAGGCACTTTGCTGCCAACATCTCGTTAGGTATACGGCTTGAGAAAAATCAACATTTCTAATTTACTAAACGAATATATACAACGAAAAGACATTCTATTTCTTCTCTCGCACAGAAAGAAAAAGATTATGAATTTACTATACAGGATTTCTTTCCTTTGAATTTTTTTTAGCAAATTGTAGTTTTATGTTGTAGTTATGTGGTAGAAGATATCATCAGTTCGAAAGTCAAAATTCATGCTTCTTTCTCGGAAGACAAAAAGAACGCTTCCGCAACAAATAGCGAAATTATTTTATACAAACGGGAGATAATATTTCTTATCATTTCGTATGGACGAGTTCTTTACATGATTCTTTAATAACTCTCTTCGGAAGAGCGACTGCTTTTCAAATGGTCGTTCGTTTCACAGCCACCACAAGAGAAATGGAGGATTTGTAGTAATATCGACATCCATGTCGGCAGCATTCTCTTTTATTCCCTCAGCTGGCACGCGTGTTTGCCTCCAGGGAAGGGAAACCGCCAGGATCGTTGCTGGGAGTGGGAGAAAAAGGGAACGGCGAAAGGAAATCGCCAAGCGACGGAGCTGAATACCTCACGAAAAAATCGTCGGAAAAAGCTCTCAACGATTTGCCATGTCCCTCAATAAAACGACAAAGACCCTTGAGGCGTGCAACGAAAGCTCTTGGGAATCAGGTTTCTAGTGTGCAAATACAAGCCGGATGCACAAAAGACGTCGAATTCGATTTGATTGAGGTACTTGATAACAGGAATTATTAACTCTATTCTTCCAGAATATTGACTCTTCAAAGTTATATGTTTCTACTCATCACAACGTGAGCTTCAATTTGATACATGTCGTATAGGTAAAGCCACGTTTAACAAGTTATAAGTAGGGCAAAAGGACCCTATTCTCTGCGAAATTGACTAAATAAAAAGTAGGTATTAAATTGCCATTGGATCCTTCAATATTTTATGTTGTCAGCAATCTTCAGTTTTAAGAAACTTTACTGCCTGGATGAAAATAGATAATTCTGTTTCTCAAACGTCAACTGTCAACCGTCGATTGGAAGAAAAGTGAAGAGAACATACTAAATAAATAGAGAAAAAACAAAAACTTTTTTCGCGAAGGCGATAATAAATAACATAAGAAAATCTGTTTCTTACATAATTTATAAAATAAAACACACACTTCCAGAGGGTGTTTAGGACAGCGAAATAAATTATTAATTATGTACGCAGGTTTTTGTATTTTTTTTAAAAAATTGGGTTCAGAATACCAGACAATTATTTATACAATTCGCTTTGCTCCAAGCTTGTGTTTAATTCCACTATCGTTAGAAATGAGCCGAAGGAAATGTTTTGGAGAAAATATATTATATCTGAGGAACATTGATAGAGAAGAAATGATTTATATCTGAGGTACTGGAAGTTTATGTAAATAATTAAAATCCAATAAATCTATAAGAGAAAATGTATTCGAATATCCTTTTTCTTACACAAATACTCTAAACGAATTACAACCTTCACTTTCTTAAAGGTGATAACATCATAATAAATTCCTAGAAATGGGATGAGATGCATTACTTTAATGGGTGTCTGATGGGTTCACGATGATCGACAACTCGGTTATAAGGAGACGATATGCCAAAAAAGGCAAATGTGAGACTTGAATGAGGAAAAAAATAATTTCTAAAAAACTGTATTTGAAAATAGTAGGTACTACCAGATGTACAGAGAAAATAAACGGCGTTCAATGTAGATATGACACAGCAAGATTACATTCAGTTTCGTTTCTGTATCTCCACAATAACGCCTCCACGGAATCATAGCCTTTTAGTTGTGTAATCAAATGTTTACCTTCTGTTTCTTGGAACAGATATAATAAAGGAAGCCCTGCGGCCTTAAGTGATATGTTATCGACGTAAACAATGCGTACAATTCGAAAGCGAATGTGCGAGGCATCTGTGACATACATCCTTCGGTCAGAATTCCAGTCTTAGTAATCCTCTGAACAGCAATAAATGATATCTGATAACGATTTTCCTACTCACAGACCATGAACTTCAATGAACTCTGTACCCTTGAACAGAAAGATGTAGTGGACATTGTTCTTTGTACAGTTAGGTAACATTAATATGGTCAATGTTTCTTGATCACTTGTGATGAAAGTCCAAAATACTCTCACTATTATAAAAACAATGTTGCGTATGAATATGCAAAATATATAATGAATAAAGATAAAAGGACGTTGTTACAAGATATTGGGTAGTAATCTACTTTCATGATCAAGAAATCAACATTATGAGTTAATGAATGTAGTCAAATTCCTTCTAATCATATTCAAATAATTATTGTTCTGTAAAATATAAAATAGAAAACGTCGTGTGAACTCTATCAAAATTCCATGCGACACTGAAGTGCATGTTCAATCATACAATGAAACTCCAGTCTGCTTCCATAAACAGTTTTATTTCAGTCTGATAATTTCAGATGATTAAATTCTGACCACCCTAAAGCTTAAGGAAGAAAATAATTTTTCAATTTGAAAAAAAACAGCATGATTCCAAATTGTTTCCATTCCCAACAGAACCCTCACACATTCGCTGAGAGAAACCCTATTTCTTTTTTATGATTTTATATTTTCCGTTGCTAATACTCATACATTCATTTTAGGTACTTAAACATTTCATACATTCATTTTACAAACGTCCCAAAAAGTGCAATTACTCGTTAACTGAAATTCTTGAGTAATCATTAAACGCATTAGTCTAATCTGACATATAGCAAATTAAATTGGTAGGTAACATAAATGACTGTGAGTAACATAAATGACTCATTTATTTCACGAACTTGGTAAACTTGTACTGGTTTCTACGACATTCCTTAATTTTTGTCATTCTGCCGAGAGAATCTGGTACACGAGAAATCAATTGAACAATGTTCAAGCTTACTATATCAAAGTCGTAGTTCTGCGAGGTTTATTCACTTAAAAATTGGATGATTCAATGCAACTTGAAAGCTTGATGAAATGGGACTTTTATGTGTTACGTCTGGATTAAGACGTGCTGTTTGAATAAGAGCATTCGATTATGAGATGGTGGCTTTCTTCAAAATAAATGAACTATTGCATTCATCGTCTTTCGGAGGATTTTCTTCTCAATTTTTTTCTGAAATATCTGAGAGATGAGTAGGCGGCAAAAGAGTGAACTCATCCAACATCAGAGCTCGGGGGATAATATGAAAAATAAATATGTTATTTGAATAATAGACTTCGTAAATTCGGGTCTCATTTTCCTTTCTCTTTTATCAAGAATTCCAAATAATGTATTTTTGTTCTATCGATAATATTACATGTGCTTAAAGCTCGAAATTCAACCTTGATAAATGGGGTGTTGTACATGTTACATCACGGTTAGAAAGTTCATGTGTAGTGGTGAAATGATGTAGTGAACAGCTAAAATTACTCTGAACTGATTTAATTAGTAAGCTAATAACTGAGAGTGTGCTTGCCTTTACAAAATCATCGGATATTCTCCCTTTCTGTCTGCCCCTTCTCTCTCTCTCTCTCTCTCTCTCTCTCTCTCTCTCTCTCTCTCTCTCTCTCTCTGCTCTATCATGTGTTCATTTTCATTGGATGTTGCCCAGCCTAGAATACGAAGCAATATGTCCGGCTGTAATTATAACTAATTGAACTACAACAGCGTGTTCTTTTTCGCAATATTGGTAACGGTTACGTAATCCGGTTTCTAATAATCTGGTAAACGGTTCCTATCCTACAAACCATCGTGACTGAATACGAACTTCGAAGCAACCGCCGTGACGTAGATCACACTGCGGCGGCGAGGGGGCCGGCAGTTAGAGCCGGCACGAACAGGTGGCGCTGGAGCCAGGGCGAGGCGGCTGCGGTCGGGAGAGCACCCCTCGCCCCTCGAGTGAGGACATCGCCGAGGTTACTACGCCAAGCAAATATTGGTATCCGGCGGGATCCGGATACCAAGAGCCCGAAGCGTGCGTGTTGGCCGCGGGGAGTGAGGATAAAAGCATAAATGGCTAGTTGTCCATTCCCGGGATTCACCCTCCCGGTAGCAAATAAAATAAGTATGGAGCAGTACGACATCTGAAGGAGAGTTGCCCGGTTTATGGAGGCAGATTTACTGTCTGTGATTTTCCTGGTGTCGAGTGGTGAGAAAAGTGACAAAGCGATGGCGGTATATGAAGTTGGGACTGCTCTTTGGATATTGGTCGGCTCCTGTTCGAAGTAGTGTTGCTATGGACTTAGTAGATTTTTCTGGCGATATGACGACTCGGGTTTGTTTACGAGAGGATTGGCTAATCGCGGCCCGAACCGTAATTGCGCGTACGGGCGTGCAGCCCGCACGTGCGGTCATCTTCAGTTCCCCTGCCACGGGAACAGGGAGGGGGTGCAGATAGCGCTTCATCTTACCTCTTCAGGGATTTCCATCATTTCCACCCACGCATAAAGTCAAGATTTCCCAAAGACAAATTCAAACCCCCGTAAACCACTATACCCTCAGCTCCTTAACATAATCATATTTCTTTCTTTTCTTAATTAATAATATTAAATCAATAATGTCAGAGTTTCAACCTCACTTACCTTATGGATGGCCAATCCAAAAGTGTCATATAATAATCTTATGAATTTTTAAAACCCTTGAATGACTGTATTGTCGAACAAGAAATAAATTTAAAAAAAAGGGATTTCCATTCCTGTCGGACGTATTTTTATTATATCCTTTCCTCGTTTATTTGTTTTTAGAAAATTATTTCGTTCAAGTCATATATTCTTCGTAATAAATCTGTGTTTCGATTTGTGTTACTAATGGATAGCGGATTTAGTTGAACACGACAATGCCTTCAGAAATCAGCCCCTGCAGCTTTTCCCCAATCACCAACGTTGTCTATTTGTAGCTCGTGTCATGGAGGAGTATATTTAACCCCTCTCCCTCCGCAGATCTCGGGTTCCAAAGCGTATGATTACCCGGTGTAACGTAGCGGGTTACCGTTGTCAATTGTCTCCGTGTAACAACGGGGTATCACGTTAAAAGACCGCGGGTTATCGTTGTCAGGTGTCTTCTCCTAGCAACAGGGTATTATGATAGAAGACCCTAAATACACCAGCAGAAAGCTTTTTGAGATCGTGGAGACTAGTTCGAAAGCTTCTCAGTGCCACGAGAATGTGAGTTTATGCAAATGAATGCATGTTATGCTAGGAACATTAGCAGCAATAACTTCGAAGTGTATAAGAAATTGTTGTAAGTTGTAAACTGTAGACAGAAGTCTTGAAATTAAATTGAAAATTATTTTGTTGAGAAAGTCCACTATTTCTCAAAGAAGAAGCGATCAACGGGAAGTCGACGAAAATGTAACTGTGACGCCCTGACGAGTGAGACATTACATCAGGCGTGTGCGCCGCGCTGACTTCTGCACAAACTTGCAAGAGCGATTGCCGCCCCTGGTTAACGGTTTCTATCCTGAATATCGTGACAATGGAATTCTTTTGGGCAAGATTGTGGATTATTGTAAATTGTGAATCCAGAAATAAAACGTGTTATACTTTAAGAATTTTGAAATTTACCTGTTACCACTTATTTTGACTACAACCAACACTTTAGGTATCACTTGAACTCCTAACGAAAAGCGTGAGATTCGAAACGTAATATTTGACACTTCAAACGTTGAAATCAAAATAAGGTTTTTGGATTGAATTCAGTGTTTTTAATATTCTGGTACACCATGTAAACCTACGTTATTAGCCAAATGCGGCAAAATTTTGTTAAAATGTTTTTCTACTAGCAATTTGCATAAGATTCTGAAACAAATTTGAATCCACTATTTTTATTTTGAGGGTACGTTATGAGAAACCCGTACTACATAAACAGATGAATCAATGAAAGACCTGCAAAAAACAAGTTTTCAGTATGATGGCCATCCAAAAGTGTATTTCTGTTAAAAGCTCGACATCAATTTTTTTGCAGCATAACATAACATTTTTCTATATTACAAACTTACGTGTACGAGAAAGTAACAATATAGACCAGGGGCATAGTCTTTAGTCTCCGTTCTTAATCGGCATGTAATTTGTTTTGTTCTCCCTGTACATTTCTTCGAGACTGGTTCACACACAGACGGACAGACGTTTGAAGAACACATTTTCAGCACGTAAGTCTCCAAAACCGGTGTTTTGACTAAATGTATGAACACAAAATCAAGCTTTTTGGCATCAGGGAAACAGAAACGACAGATGTTTTTTTCTGTCAAAATATCGTCCCGCAGCATTACACAAAATTCACTAGACGTATTAGTAGTATATATCCGAAATAACATGAACTAAAATGTCCTAAAATTCATATAATACTTAATGAAATGTATCATCTTTCACTGCTACTATCCCTTAGAGGTAGGTGAGCGGTCGTCCAGGTTCAGGTTCCGATTAAAGTCCCACCCCAAGTCTCAGAACCGAGTTCAAATCCGAGTCCGAGTCCTTGAGTCGACTGCCCCGTGACGTCGCGTGGCACAGCCCGTCCAGGTCCAGATCGCATTCCTAGAATTAGATCAGAGTTTGAGTCCAAGTCGCGACGCGGCTCGAACAGTCCTATGTCCAGATCAAAGTCCCAGCCCACGTCTCAGATCCGAGTCAGCTGCCCCGTGACGTCGCGTGGCGCGGCGCGGCGCGGCCCGTCCAGGTCGCAGTCGAAGTCTCCGCTCCCGCGTGACGTCGCGAGGCGCGTGCGCTACGACGAGGCGCACTCCGCGCAGTCCGCTGGCCTCCCTCAGCCGATCGCCACAATGCGTAGTACACTACGTATACGCGGTACCGTGTCTTATCACCGGTTAGCGGCGGCAGGGGCAGCCTTGGTGCCGAAGGGCGCGGGCGACCGCGCCGGAACTTACGTAAGGATCCGCCTCGAGCGAGACGGAACAGAGGTATTGCACAGCGTCTTAGTGCAAACTGCTACTTTAATGCACGAGGCACGTGATAGTTTAGCGCAACAATTCCCAACCAGGGTTCGGCGCTACTCACTGCCGCGGAAATGTTCTAAAATAATGTGGTACCGCGATATGTAAAAATTTAAAATAATTCTTTGGCGCTAAAAAGGTCTTGCATCCGCTTACCCGCAGTACTGACTGTATCTAGGTCAAGTCTACGCAACGAGCTAGATTCAGGGCATCGCGGCTCTGAAAACGGTCGGGGCATCGCCAGAGCTTCTGTCTCCTCCCATCCCTCGTCCCAAGCGCCGTACTAAAACGCCCGCCCGCCCGCCCGCCGCGCCGCACTAAAATAGCGATTTCTTTTCCGACTCGAGGAGCGTACGCTACGTGTCGCTTACTCGTCTTAGCAAACTTTTTTTCCCTAGGGATTTTTATCCAGCCGACAGCCGGTTGCCCTTAACGTCCCGAAGGGACGCATATTTGACCATACACTAGACAAACACTTGCGGGCTCCTCTGAACTGGGGTCACCAGAACGCGAGGACCTCCGCGACAACACACACAAAGTCAAGGGACAAACAGCCATGCCCAAGGCGGGACTCGAACCCGCGACCCTTCGGACCGAAGCGCTGAGTCGGTACTCGCTCTTAGTCACCTCGGCCATCCAGGTCGGCTTTAGCAAACTACGGAAACGAAATATATGAGCAGCCGGCCATTATTATTATTATTATTACGCACTGGTTATTAAGGTAAAAGACACTTGACAGAAATGCGTATTAAAAACAACGTATCGGTTAACGACCTTTAGTATAATTTTTTTTCGTGTTTCCCTTGAAGTTGCAATTAAATAAAAACCTTGTACTTTGTATATACATCTACGTAAACGTTATCTAAAACAAAGGTGAAGCGATAACGGACAGCAATCTTGAGGTACTAAAAAACTGACTAACCTTCTTCACAGTTTTAAATTTAAATTCAAAACAGAACAAAACCTAGCGCGGATCATTGGATAGAATCGAAACTCTCTACTGAAGGCTGTATATGCCAGCCCAAAGTTGTTTTCTACCTTTCATGCCGGTAAAAGTTTTTCAATTGCTCTTTCTTAAATTAGTATAAATTACATTAAAAATCGTATTAAATAATGAATAAACAGAATGCAGAGCAAATAAAATATTGTCTCTTATGTAACTGTGAGAAATAATTTGAAAGTAATCACTTTTGTTCTGATGCCTTCTTAATGGTTAGATATGAAGAGCAAGGTCGAATGTATTGCGATGACTAAAAAGTTGGGAAAGGCTAAAGTACAGTCATGATCCACAAGCGTTTACCGCGTTTTCCTTCTTGGACGTTCGGCTATAGGCACTGCTCTGAACTGTACCGGCAAAGTTTGATGCAGACGCAGAGTTCCCCAGATTGCAATAACGCATTGTCGGTCGACTGTAATTTGTTCTTTAAAGTTGGTTGCCAATGAGATGTTCCAAATCAATCTGTGCACAACCCAAGGTCTATACGCGGCCTGCCAGCAAATTTTCTAGGGCCCGCAGATATTGGAAGGAACGTGGAAGGCGTAGACAAGGTATCTTTCTAGAGTTCGCGGGCACTGCGACCAGAGCAAATGGTGCGTGGTTTGAAGGTACGGGTTGTTCAAAATGCACTGTGGTGCAGTGCCCGATGCCTGGCATGTGATGGTCTTTCTGAGAGGTCTTTAGAGAAGTCTGTAGTAGATGAGTCTTTAGAGAAGTCTCAGTTACTGTCCAAGGAGCGATATTAATTCTTATTTCCACTCACAAGCTAAGAAATTATCGATTACAATGAAATATATTAGTTATATTTGAAATTGGTAATTCAGAGCAAACTTAAACATTTCGGATTGATAAGATCTTTGTTTTGCAATCGCCTTTAGTGGGGCGTGCAATAAATGTATTAACTTCCTACGTTCTGGTTGGGAGGTTTAAGAGACAACTATTCTTGTCTGTTAAAAGAGCACTCCATCCGTAAGAGAGACTTGTTAATTATTTCACATTATTGGTATATAGCAAATAACATATTCATTTAATTAAATACAAGATTAAATGAAAACAAACCAAGATTTGGACATTCAAACATATTCCTTCCCCTAGGGGGAAAAAGTTTATACAAGTCAGAATTTAAAAAGAAATAAAACATGAAATAAAGTAATAAATAGTAAAGTATATAAACAAAATTCAAATCTTGCCTGTTTGATAAAAGTTACAGGCGAACATACTTTCGGACGAAGTCGTTGCATTTCAAGTATCCTCTGCGCTTACATTGCCCACTTCAGCGTGTTTTTACGGATTTGGAGGGAAAATGACAGCGGAGATAGGGGAAGTTGTTCGCAGGATTTCCCAAGTGGGCTTGTAGGTAGTACAGGCGCAGTTTGACAAGCCTTAATTTATCATTCCACAATGCCCCAAGAAAGCTAAATTGAGTACTTCGACGCCAATATCAATCTTCTCACAGTTTTTAGTGAACGTTACAATTCTGAATTGTATGTAATAGACCTTGGTAACTATTTATAGATGGAATTATGTTTAATAAATTATTTAAAATAATAATAATTCCCACAATGCACCAAAATAAAGACTTTATTAATGAAAATACTGCGTACTTAAATAAAAATATTTAATCACAAAATATTGTTTTAATACAATATCTGTTTTTAAATGTTTTTATCATTATTCTGTTCAAACCTTTCGCTGAAACGTATGCGGCTATCTCAAGAACTCGTTGAAATTCTGAAGTTGTGACAAACCTAGTTAAATCTTGGAACAGATCCAATGAACGCAGCAATCCATGCATTTAAGCGTCCTTTCTGAAGGTCTGTTAATCTTCGTAATGAGCAGGAAGATACAGATTATATAATTTCGCACTGAGGCAAAACATAACATTTCAGATTTTGTGTCAACGGCGTCTTATAAATCGAAAGACTAATCTTTCATGTTATATTGCGACCCACCCCTCCGCCGGCTAGCTCAGAATGGGTTTTCAAGGTGGGCGCAAAATAAAAAAATACAATTAGAATAGCGAGGATCAGGGTCATGTGGGCCGTTGTGGATTGAATGCACTTACACAGAAACTCAAGTCGAATCACTTTCCACTTACTTAAGTATATTCTAATTAAATTGCTTTTACAGTAAATGAACATAAAACACTTTACATATACAAGAATTTTGTCTTGCTGAAAAAAAGAAAACAACTTACACTCTTAATAATTAACTACACTGTTTCCTTTCTCTCATTTAAATCAATTTCCAAGAATACTTAAAACTTTGCCTAATCATTCCAGTCGTAAATTTCCTAGTTGCAACTTTACAATTAGCTAAGTTTTTCTTGAAAGAAAAGATTGATTCTATTTTTCACAGAATATCGGTATAAAGAACCTGTGCTAATACTTTCTTTCCGAAACAAATTATTCCTTCTAATATCTACAAATTGTTCAAGTTGGCACGACCTTACTGTGTCTTCTCACGGCGTAGAGAAATCTGCGGCGTCGACTCTTCCAATCGCTCGATGTCCTTGTCCTTGCAGCTCGGTCGGGAGCAAAGCCGCCCCTCTGCAGAACCGCACGGTCGCCCCTTCCCAGTACCGTTGTTCAACTCACGATGTGGCCTCCGTCTCGTTTTCCGTTGATACTCTTTTCGTATTCTTTTATAGAATGTAACTAGCTTTTAATTCCATATTTAAAAGAATCTACAATACGACAACTGAGTCTATTGTATAAGAAGAATAAATATAAAAATAAAAAACTGCAAAGAAAAGAAATGAATGGCCTCGTTAGTTTCATGCTATTCACACTCCTCTCTCTTACAAAGATTTTGAATGCGTCACTTATACTTTCATCCTTTTCCTGATGAATTGTTTTAATGCATTGTAATATGATAATTACCTCCTCGAATGTCTTGAAGAGTTTTTATCGTAGATGCAGTCCTGAAGTCCGTAGCAGTACGAGGTGCCGCCTTCTCGTGATCGGTAGGTCCTCACTCTCCAGCTGTTACTTCAGAAAAGAAAGCTTTCTTTCTCCCGACTCTCGGTGTCGCATACTCTACCGAGACGCTCTCTTACGGATATAGTTCGTAGTTTCCATTTTCGGATTGTATTCATGCGCGTTGGCGCGCGTTCAAACAGCTTATCTTATTCTTGAATATTGATGTGCTCCGTTTTCCGAGCCCTCGGCAAAACGGATGGTCTAATATGTTATAGATAGAATCATCTTTGTAACATCTGTCACTTTGAAAAATAAATAGTAAAAACAATACAAGTCAAAATAAAATTTGAACTTTGTAAACAATATATAGATTCGTAAAAATATATTGATATGAATTACAGAAGTACGCTACTATATCTGATTCTCCTCTCGTATTTTTATTCTATATTTCCGGATATTTTAAACCATGCTGTAAAAATCAGAGAATCATTTTTTTATTAAATTCTATGAAAGATAAATTCTATGAAAATTAGTTAAAATACTCACTCAATCTTATTCACATTTTGCTTATTGAACAGACATATAGAGGCAAATGTCCTATTGAAATATCTTATCAGATTCGATACAAACACGAGTACTACGTTTATTACATTGCTAAAGAAACACATCTCTAAGGTTTCAGTGTCTCATAACTACATTATACTTAGAAGGAAAAAAAAAACACCGAACGAAATAGATGGATTTTGAAATTTTGTGTGCCGTCTTTGAGTAACTAGCGCCCCGCAATTATTATTCAGATTTTTCAAATGTTTTATCAACTGCGTCGTTTCCCTTGAAGGCATGAGAAATAAACACTATCGAAATTGTTCTTATCATACGATAGTACTAAAATAAGGATTTTACTGTTTAAAAAATTACTCAGGGTTCCAATGCGACTCCATCTCCCGATTCGGCTGTATTTCATCTCTCCACTTTCACACTTCAGACGAAGGTGACGTATATGCACCCAATTTACTCGATTCCCTTGAACAACTTTGGCGAACGGCGGCTGACGAGAGTTAATTAGATGACGGTGTACCACAGTAGTTTTGCGCGGGCCCGTTTTGCCAAGCGATTCTCTAAGCCTGACGACATTAGTCCCAGTTGCCCAACGATTGATAATAAATACTGAGATTGCGACGCTATTCTATGCTGGTGACCTTTAAGAAAGGACAAGCACACAAATATTGTTCTGTAAACACGCCAGTACAATTATGTCACTATTTAACACAAAAAAGGAAGATTTTGCTATCATACACAGCAGTTATAAAAAGTATAGCAAAACAGCAAAAGCAAACTGAAAGAAAAAAACAATATAATTTAAGAATCATTATTGGCGCCCACCACTGAAGACGGGGATCTCAATTCACATTTCTTTATCGTACGGCGTGAGTTTCGGGGAGGCGGCTCAACCGCTGTTGTTCGGAAGCCAGAAATCTCAAAACCTTCGAGGTCTGGTACTCCGGGAAGGTGTTTGTGTTGAATTCTGATAGTGATAAGCAGGGCTCGGATTCTTATGACATGTCATCTTTTCATTGGTGCCTTCTAGTCGTAGCTAACTTGCAAATGAATGTTTATCACCACTGGTGATAGAATTCTATGTTGGGTCATTTTTTCAATTTTAGGTATTTTTTTCACCTTTGCATCATTTTTGTCATTTTTACGCATTTTGTTTCCTTTCCTTTTTTTTGTTAGTGAATGTTTCATGAATTTACAATGACACTCTAAAATAAAGTTTTTATTGTATCATCAGTTCATGACGAAATTCACTACTGCAGTTGGCTCGAAATTACACGGATCTTCGGTAACTTCCTCGACCTTTCAAAATCGATGGTTGGAATATCGGAGCTAACGATTACATTTCCTCCTAAAATGAAGACTTTATGTAAAATATAATTTTATATACATACATTTCATTTAAAATTGTAAAATTCATTGAATAAATAAACACTTTCATACACATTTTCGTGCATTTAAAAAAAATAGGTAATTTTATCATTTTTAAGTCATTAATAAGACATTTTCCTCTAATTTTTAAGTTATTTTATAGGTCATTTTCAAAGATTTTTTAGGTCATCAGAATTCGAGTCCTGGTGATGAGGTGTATAATGACTAAGGAGCGTGAAGATAGTGGTATGAGAGGCAGAGGAAACGAGAAACCCTTTGTCCTACATAAATTCCACTTGGATTGAGCGGTGATCGAATCCTGGCTCCAGCGGCGAAAGACGAGTGGTCTCACCGCTACACCACGGGCCGCCCTTGCTCAACAAAAAATTAGATGTCTCAAGCATTCAGACAAGAACATTCTACCAGTTCTTACACGAGGACGAACATAGGTATCAACCAAGCCCCAGACATAAAAAATGCCACAGAATGATGGAGAGAAAATTCTTCACTTCAACCAAGAAAACAATAATACGTTCAGGCATTAGAAATACCCATTGCAGATGGAGCGATTCATACATGGCTATTAAAATGGATGTCATTAAAATGGATTCTCAGCGACGGACGTACAGCACAACTGTAAAGGATTCCAAGGTGGACTGGTACAATCCAAAGGCAACGAACAAGCTGAAGTGATACCTTTAAGAAAGAGCTTGGCAATCAACAAAGCAAAACATAATTGTGTACGTAATTTACCCATTAAGATACTATGTGTCGGTAAAGTCGACCGATTAGATATGCGCTAAACGAATTAAGTGTCAACAGTGGTGGGAGAAACACGTGAGATGTGTAGTTGATACAAGGGCAATAGTGAGAAAACTTAACATAAAGTTGCGTCAAATAGTGAATTATTGAATAGTACAAAGTATGAAGAAAATTATTAATTCATAAGTCAAATCAGTAACCTGCTCATTCTAACTCTTTGCCCTTATTGGTGTTTTGGGTTGTATAATCAAAAGAAAATAATAATAATAATAATAATAATAATAATAATAATAATAATAATACATGGCAAGGCTCTCGGGAAGTGCGTATACAATTTCTATGGAGATTTGAAGAAGAAATCAATCCCTAAACACGGAAATCGGAGCATCCCCTGGATTCTCGAATGTGCAAGAAAAAAAATCTCTGCATTCGCTCATCCGACTGACGGTCACGAAATAATTAAAAAAAGATCGTTTTTGTTTTGCAGAATTACAGCAACAATTCGAAAAAATAGTTTAGTCATCGTTACTGTAATTAAACTAAATTATGGTTAATAAAATTGAAGCTACAACCTTGCTTTTGGTGCACATTCATACGAAAAAATGTGCGTTATACACCATTATGTGAGTGTTAACCGTCTTCTAAGTTTATTTACTATCTTCTGATCAGAAAAGCAGTTGGAAATCTTCCCCATTTTTTTAAACGCTTAACTTCCCTATCGTGACTAAAATGAACTGTAAGTTGATTTAAATAATTAATATATATAGCGAATTACTCGTATTATAAATACGTCACGTCGATACGTCTGTTGCCTTTCGCCAATGACGTGTACCGGGCAGAGAATCTCGTTAGTATCCTTCCTCCTGCCGTGTTGATGATCTGAAATGGTTCTAAAGGTGATAGGTCACAACGACCATCTGCAGCAGCACTTCCATCGGACCAGTTGGCTTTAATTCAACGTTGCTTCCTTAGACACACCTTATCTATACACTATTTATTTGCAATTTGTTCTATAGAAGGGCAGGGAAAGTGGTTCACACATTTAAAAGAACGTGGGTGGACAAAAGTCATCCGATAGTAATCCTCGCAATTAACTTAGAGAGTATTTACATATACTGATGAGAATACGTGAAACTAATTGTTACAATTTATTTTAAACTAATTAGATTTAGAGGAACTTTTCAATGTTCTTGTTTTTCGTTTGTTGTCCAGTGTCTTCATTGCAAAGTGATTTCGGTAATTCTGAATTCGGTGTAGATGTCGTACATGTTCACCAACGAGGTATAGAGAGAGACACACAGAGAGAGAGAGAGAGAGGCAGACGAGAGAGAGGCAGGCGAGAGAAAGAGAGAGAGGGTCAATCGTGAGAGAGAGGCAGGCGGGAGTGAGAGAGAGGCAAGCAAGAGACAGAGTGACGAGAGGAACGTACAAGAAGGAGAGGGGAAGACGAGAAAAAGAGAGAGAGGGCCAAGCGAGAGAGAGAGAGGGATGAGGGACAGGCAAGAGAGAGAGAGAGGGCCAAGCGAGAGAGAGACAGAGGGATGAGGGACAGGCAAGAGAGAGAGAGGGCCAAGCAAGCGAGACAGAGTGATGAGGGGCAGGCAAGAGAGAGGGTCAGACGAGAATGAGAGGAAAGAGAGACAGGGAGAGAGAGAAAAAAAGGCGAGAGAAAAGATACGGTGAGAATGAGATCGAGTTTTAAAATCAGAATGGGCTTTACCTCCCCTCGACAAAATGCGAACGCAATCGATCCCACCATTCCTTTGACCGCCTATCGATTTGCACGCGCGCCGCGCCGCGCAACGCAGCGCACGCAATCGCGAACGGGGGATGGAGGCGGCAGGGGAGCTTCTTGGCGGCCCCGCCGGATGGCGCGGGCGGGCACAAAGGCGCGGCGCGGCGCGGAGGCGTTCGGCAGCTCCTCACCATCACGAGAGGAAGGGAGGTTACACTAATCAACATCACCTTATACGATTAATACACGATGATTGGAAATAGATATTTAGTACTGTGTGTGTAAAATATATTAAGTGAAACTACAGTGAACATTTTTACATTGATTGCGGAATGTATAGTGACGTATGGGATTGAAAAATGGCGATTAAAAAATGAAATACCGTCAAAAATTTCGGTCACGTAAAATGCTCTTTTACAAGATTGGCTATGAATTTATACCTTAAAAGAAATACATTATACAGTAGAAATGAATATACAGTGTATTACACAATTTGCAATTATATTCAATTTAGAAAAATGCAATGGAATAGGCATATTAGAGGGATAGAAGTAGCCTATATTCTGAAACGACATTCATTTATTCATTCATTTATGGCATCCATTTTTTTTCTCAGTGTTATCTATTAACATACATCGACATAGGTATATTATTTACTTCGACAGTTCTTTCAATATTTCTATTATTATCATTATTGATATATTTATTTTACTTTTCCTGATAAGAAACTGGATGAACTTCCTGAAACTGCCCATTGGTATCATACCAACTCCTCTGAAAAGGAAATTCACTCTCGCCCAAATCCTATTGTCAATATGGCGAGTTTAAAGAACAATTATATTTCGTTCAATATCAGCAGCAACTTTATCAGCAATTTATATATTAACATCTTTCTAAAACTTACGGACATCACTTCCTTTACGAAAATCATCAGGCATTTCGGAACTAGTTCCAACTTGTTCCTTGTTTCTAATACTTACAGACTTTCTCCTATTAAATTTTCCACTCGTGGGTTACAAGAACAACGGTATCAACAGCCGAGTTTATTATTTTTATAAGCTATTGTACTTTGTGATAATAAAATCGTGTCAAGAAATAATTTATTTCAGTGTCGTTAGAAGTAGTAGAGATTTCAACAGAGGTTTTCGAAAAGCATAGTTTTCCGCTGTTTGCCATTCACATATTACCAAGAGCGGCTTGAGTGGGCAGTGGCGGGGAGGGAGAGCAGTCAATGGAAGCCTTGCACCCACTTCGAAAATGAACAGGAAGAAAACACAGGCTTAAAAGATTATACACGCTGCTCAGGGTATATTATTTTATATATTAGGAATTAACGTAGGGATTTTAAATTCAGTAGTATTTAGTACATTTCGTGACTATGAAGCCAGAATCTTTAACATCCACGTAGGAAATTGTCGGACAAATTACATGAATTGGTGAAAATTAATAACGACACTACGATCCATATGGAAGGAAGAATGGGAGGCAAAGGAAACAGGAAAACCCGGAGAAAACCTGCCCAAAGCCATCAACGCGTTCTACACAGATCGACTGGGTTTCCAACCGTGGAACCTGGAAGCCGAAAGAAGCAGTCCGAGTACTATACCAGGTAGACACGAGGGCGAGCGGGTTGAGCGGGTGTAGCGAGTGGAGCGGGTGGAGCCTATGGAACGGGTGGAGCGGGTCGAGAGGGTGGAGCGAGTGGAGCATATGGAGCGGGTAGAGTGGGTGGAGCGGGTGGAGCGAGTGGAGCATATGAAGCGGGTGGAGCATATGGAGCGGGTTGAGCGGGTAGAGTGGGTGGGGCGGGTCGTGTGGGTGGAGCGAGTGGAGCGGGTGGAGTGGGTGGAGCGGGTCGAGCGAGTGGAGCATATGGAGCGGGTGGAGCCAGTGGAGCGGGTCGAGCGGATGGAGCGAGTGGAGCATATGGAGCGAGTGGAGTGGGTGGAGCAGGTCGAGAGGGTGGAGCGAGTGGAGCGGGTCGAGCGGGTAGAGCATATGGAGCGGGTGGAGCGAGTGGAGCGGGTCGAGCGGGTGGAGCGAGTGGAGCATATGGAGCGGGTGAAGCGAGTGGAGCGGGTCGAGCGGGTGGAGCGAATGGAGCGAGTGGAGTGGGTGGAGCGGGTGGAGCGTGTCGAGCGGGTGGAGCGAGTGGAGCGGGTCGAGCGGATGGAGCGAGTGGAGCATATGGAGCGAGTGGAGTGGGTGGAGCAGGTCGAGAGGGTGGAGCGAGTGGAGCGGGTCGAGCGGGTAGAGCATATGGAGCGGGTGGAGCGAGTGGAGCGGGTCGAGCGGGTGGAGCGAGTGGAGCATATGGAGCGGGTGAAGCGAGTGGAGCGGGTCGAGCGGGTGGAGCGAATGGAGCGAGTGGAGTGGGTGGAGCGGGTGGAGCGTGTCGAGCGGGTGGAGCGAGTGGAGCGGGTCGAGCGGATGGAGCGAGTGGAGCATATGGAGCGAGTGGAGTGGGTGGAGCAGGTCGAGAGGGTGGAGCGAGTGGAGCGGGTCGAGCGGATGGAGCGAGTGGAGCATATGGAGCGAGTGGAGTGGGTGGAGCAGGTCGAGAGGGTGGAGCGAGTGGAGCGGGTCGAGCGGGTAGAGCATATGGAGCGGGTGGAGCGAGTGGAGCGGGTCGAGCGGGTGGAGCGAGTGGAGCATATGGAGCGGGTGGAGCGAGTGGAGCGGGTCGAGCGGGTGGAGCGAATGGAGCATATGGAGCGAGTGGAGTGGGTGGAGCGTGTCGAGCGGGTCGAGCGAGTGGAGCGTGTCGAGCGGGTGGAGCGAGTGGAGCGGGTGGAGCGAGTGGAGCGGAGCGGGTGGAGCGAGTGGAGCATATGGAGCGGGGTGAAGCGAGTGGAGCGGGTCGAGCGGGTGGGCGAGGAGCGAGTGGAGTGGGTGGAGCGGGTGGAGCGGTCGAGCGGGTGGAGCGAGTGGAGCGGGTCGAGCGGATGGAGCAGTGGGCATATGGAGCGAGTGGAGTGGGTGGAGCAGGTCGAGAGGGTGGAGCGAGTGGAGCGGGTCGAGCGGGTGGAGCGAGAGGAGCATATGGAGCGGGTGGAGCCAGTGGAGCGGGTCGAGCGGGTGGAGCGAGAGGAGCATATGGAGCGGGTGGAGCCAGTGGAGCGGGTCGAGCGGATGGAGCGAGTGGAGCATATGGAGCGAGTGGAGTGGGTGGAGCAGGTCGAGAGGGTGGAGCGAGTGGAGCGGGTCGAGCGAGTGGAGCGAGAAGAGCGGGTGGAGCGGGACGACCGGGCGAGGAGCAAAGCGAGGAGCGGGGGCGAGGGGCGGGGAGAGCGGGACGTGGTGATGGTGGTGATCGATCCTGTGGGCACGCTGTGTGCGCGACACGGGCTTCCGTTGTCCGTGCCCTTTCTCTCGCGACCCGCCCCGATCGCCGCGGTCCAATGCCTCGAGCCAAAGGGGGAGCCAGGCGCCCGTGCACCGTGCAATGGCGTACTGCATGACCGAGAAGAAATTTAGGCTCAAGTAGATTATTTTCGAGGTGATCTATCTGCACACTTTCGCGTAACAATTTTCTCTTATTTCTTCCGCTCTAATAATACATGTTGAATTTCCTCGACTTGCTCTTCCTCTTTCTCACACACTCTGCCTATCCAGAGATAAAACTGCAGTGGTTCTGCCAGCAGAGACGAGGGCTGACCCGCTTAAATAAATCGTCTTCATTACAGTTCCTGAGCTAACAGCCACTCTCTGGCCTCTTTCCGCGGATTTCGCAATTACAAAACTTTCCCTTTCAGTAACATCTGCGAATAAGACTATCAAAACAAGCTCACCCCCACTTACAAAAAATTTACAACAGGGACAAAAGTCCTCTTGCGCACATACACGGTAATTTGAATGAAATACTTTACAAGTATACGGAGGGATTAAGTTGAATTTGAACGTTATCTCTTCGTGGGATTATAAAGGATCTCCGAAATATAGTAAACAACACCTTTGTTTGATGGTAAACGGCTTATATGCCAATATTTATGCTCCAGACCATCATCTTCCTCTTCTCCCTTCTTGTTCTTTTTCTTCCCTTTCAACAATTCTTCTTCCTTTAAGATTTTATTAAAATAATACTCGGGTCCCATTTCAGTAAGAATTTGAGGTGTGTTTTTTATTAGCGGTTAGCCCCATTGATTTGTCGCCCCATTCCACTAATACGTTAGTATTTGCTTGGACTTCACAAGTCATTTGTTTCCTAATGGTCTCTCCATTTAAATGTTTTCCTATAATATTCCTTTTACGTTTCTATCCTTATTTTGTCACATTAAAAAAGGTCTTTGTAGTGATCAGGACCAACTTTTCAGTATTATTCATAAGCGATTGAATTACGGGGCACATTTAGAAAGTATGTTTCCCAATGTTGTGAACAAAACGAAAACACAATTTAATAAAAAAACTTTATTGTGGCAGATACAGCACATGTTGCACTATTTTTCTCAATTATCACTATCATAACGGCCATATTTACCCTGTCGTGGGATCCACAATTGCGTCCCTGTGTCAAAGAAATCTGTCGCCTGGGATAGGTACCAGTGTTTGCTCAAAATTATGCATTTGTTCATAGTGCTTATTCGAATTTTCTTTTCAATTTGTTGATATGAAGTATGAATTAGACGTTTTACATACTTCCAAGATGTGGATGTCCCCTGTAACGAAAGGCAGCCGTCTCAGTGAACAGATCGGATCCCGTTACGAACTGCGCTAACTACTCTCAACACAGCTGCAATGTACGCAGGCAAATGTACTCTAACCTTAGCGAACAAGTGCCAATCGCGAGGACACTGAACGAAACGACAGAAGAATCGCATCAGAAGGTTCTTAGTCACTTCAAAGCACATTCAAGATGTCACGGAATTGTTCTCTAAAAAATAGAATGATTATCCTGCTGTAAGAAATCGTGTATTAATTCTCAGCACAACACAGCATAAATGAGATTCATAGAGATTGTAAAATTTGTTTCTAATCTTGTGCTAGAGGAACAATACAAATAGTTAGGCGTAATTTATCACGAAAATAACTGCAATTATCTCTACATGTGTCTCCACATATCGCTGAATGAGTTTATCAGATGTAGGCACTGGTTTACATCATAAATACTCTCACGTCTCATGTACGTCAAAGAAAGGAACAAACGGTTCAGACCAAAAAACGACTAAAGGCATTTCAAGAACTAATAAATTCGACATCAGCCAGATCGATTGGGGAAAATCACTTTTGGAGAAAATCGGCTGATTGGTTTAGCCGCTAGCGTTGTTCACAGATGGACAGACAGTTGGACGGACGAACGTTTTGCAGTGATTCGATTTTTCGGTATCAAGGATCCACAAGACATGGATTCTGCCTACCACGTGTTAAGATGATTTTTTTATACATTTAGCAAGTGGATTTATCCAGTTTTTCGTTACCACAGCCCTGTAGTAAGTTTTTCGACCGAAAATTCGCCGTTTTTTCGCGTAGCATTACATAACATTCTCTCTATTTGATAGAGAGACTAAGTAAAACGTGTATCATCCTTTACAATATTGCTTAGAGAAACAATTCAACCTCTCCTCTCCCTATCTGCCTCCTTTCACTTCTCACACATACCCCCAAACTAGATAGATAGATAATATGTTTATTTTAGGTCGCATCAACCACTTCAGTGTCATTAGCGACCTCATCCTCATAACATTTACAAAACTAGTGTCATCACAAAACACAACTCTCCGCAATACAATTCGGTCCCTTCGGGGACACGAAAAACTTTTTAACAGCCTAGGACATGAAATGCGTCACCCATTCAACGTAACTTAATTACACATGCTTATTAGTTATAGCAATTGTAAATACTTATTTATCTTTTAAACTTATTAATTTTAAGAAAATTATCAATTCATTTAATAATTAGAAAATAATTGAACCTAATGTGTAATACCTAAATTATTTAAGTTATCACACATTTTAGAGAAACAATTTTTCCTGCACGTTTGTAACACATTTCTGATTTTTTGTCTTCATTTAAAATGCACGTAAAACAAAAACAATTAATATTCACCACAGTTTAATGTGCACCTCGCTATTGAATCGCGCGGATCTATGTCTACTCATTAATAATAGCTTAGCAATTTTGGTTTGTGTACTCGCGGGCATTACCATTCGTATATGATGCATTACTCTGTTCAGGGCTTAGCCGTTCGATGTTGGAGTCCGATTAAAAGTATTTTCACATTTAAAATTGCCTACAAAGTGCAGAATGTTCCCACGGGTATTTTGCTTTATCGACAAAAAAAATCTTCAGAATCAATGTCACGGATTCGGACGCTAGTCTGTTACGGAGACATCTCTCGCCTCTGATTAATTTCCTTTCAATTGTTTGTTTGTTTTAGATACTGCCTGGAAGGGAACAGGCAGGTCGCCACAATGCATTCTGACCAGGAATTAAGATAGTACTTCGAACACGAAATCCTCGCAAATATAACTCTGTTAGGTATTTCAGATGTAGGGTTCTTTTACATGCCGTAAATGTACGACGTTGTAAGACTGCATTCTTACCTTCGGAAGGAATTCGTGTGAATTCAAGATTTTCTGCTCTGTGGCTGACACGCTTACAGGAACCGAAACTGCGAAGTTAATTTAAAAGACGAAACTCTCGGATGTGGAACATAGTAAAAATATATCGAGTTGTGCGTATTGACAATATAGCATTCTCCCAGGCTTCCGTGCTTGTGCTCCTGGCTGCAAACCAACAGAAAGGGCCGCAGCGCGATGCTATCTTCTTCGCAGCGGATTACGCAGCTCAGCAGGCGGAAGCCCCGGCGGAGGCGGGGGCGGGGCGGGAGCGGAGCGACCCACCGAGGATCAACACCAGGCGCATGCCGGAGCAGTACCCTAAGGAACGGGCCACGGACCGCGCGCAGTCTTTCCTTCCTCTCGGTGCTGCCCAAGAGATAGGGGCCTTGGTGCGAGAGCGCAGCACTCACGCTCGAAAACACTCTACTACACCTTTCGACATGGTCGCAGTAACGAACTATTTCATACAACCCATACAAGGAAGCACACGCCAGACCATTTAGTCGACGCGTCATAGTCCATGTCATTTTGAATCAAAATTCGTCTGGTATCCTTTTCACCCCAAGACAGGAATGCCCGAGGCCCCATTGCCTTATAGAGTGAGTCTGCGAAGAGACAGCCCACGCAGCAATGTTCGTTCGAGGAGACTGGGTGCAAATGAGCCGACACAACCGCTGTGCGGGTTGCGGGTTGCGGGTCGCCGTGCGGCGCCGAAATGAGAGACGGACCAAGCGCGGTGGCGTGAAGCGAGGGCTTGGCTGAGAGAAAGGCGGAGAGGTTGGAAAAGACGGTAGAATAGGGACGTGGATACGTGCGAAGGGCGGATGTGGTGAGTTGGGTAGGTTGGAAGGAGTGTGATTGGGGCTGGGTGGGGTTGGGTTGGCGTGGGCGGACGTGGCGGGGGTGGGTGGGTGGGCGTAGCTTGGCGTGGCGCGCGCAGCCCCATTGAGGCGGCGACGCCGACGACCTTGACCCGCGTGCGCAGCGACCTTGCAGCTGCTGGTGCTGAGCTGGGTCGTCTCGCCTGGCGTGGCTCGCTCGCATCGACCGTGCGCGGGCGCGCGGAAGGTGCACTCGCTCCGTTCGCTCGCCCTCGCCCTCGCCCTGGCGCTGGCGCTGGCCACGCGCGGCCGCGTTGCCCCGGGTCGGCCCCGCCCACTCGCCTGCATACGAAGCGCGCCCTGCGCCCCGCCCGCCGGGCCCTCGCCACGCCACGCCACGCGTTGCCTCTACAGCAGAACATCCGTTACAGCCTTCCTAATTGAAGTTACTTACGAAATACGTATCCTAACACGTCTTATTACAATACATTAGAAATTTTGAAGAGGGCATGAGGCCGAGTTTCATAAACAATACAATATTTCAAGAAGATGTTACAATACGGACATCGCATAACTTTGTAAACATTCTAATGAGCTATTTTGCATTTAAAACGTATTATTCATCCTGAAAAATGTGACAAATTGATGTTGATATAGTTAACAGGGGAGCACGCATTATCATTAGAACACTTCCTTATCAGTATGAGCCTATACTCGTAGTAGTTAATAAGACGCCATGGATTGTTACAAAACTTGTCCTCTAATAACTCTGATTACGAAACTGATATCAGTTTGACTTTCATAACCAATTTTGAGAAAATACAGTTTACTAGCTTGCCATGACACCTACGCGAGTGTATTCCATAAAAACGCGTTTTTGGAATGCAAGTTCATAATAAAAAGAAATTTTAAACATGATGCATTTACTTTTTGTCGTCGATACTCGGACATAGAAAGTTCTATGTAAAAGTATCAATACAAACACTTTTGTTCCATTACAAAATTAGGTATAACTACCGTCTATCTGATAAATCAAGAAGAGACGATTCATTTTATGCCAGAAAGGTAGTGTTGCAATTCACTTAATTTTATCTCTGAATATATTTTGAAAGTTCCAAAATCATGTTTTTATAGAATGCATGTAGAATGTTTTAGAAGGATATGGTTAAAAGTGCTGCCATTCGATTCATCTTGAGAGAAATCGAATAAGGCACTGATCTCTGTAGGTCCCTTAAAACTCTCCAAAATGCATTTCTGGTGCTGAATCCTCCCCTCAAATACGTTTCTTTTCGAGAATTCCATCAAAACGTTTTAAAAGAAGCCGAAGGGAAATGGTTAGTACGGGTCCCTAGCGCATCGAAACACATTTTCAGTATGATTTCACAGTTGTACTGAAAGAACAACCGGAATGCGGACCAATATTATCGTTGAATCTAGATCAAAAAAATCGTCTCAAAAGTCGAAGAATTTATCAATCAATAACTTCTTAGATATGATTAGAGATTGCCTAAGGAAGTTTTGATCTTTCGTTACAGCTATTATAGGCCGCGTTCTTTACAAATTTTCTTTCGTTGGAGAATGAATATCGGTCTTTAAACACTAAAACTTCTGTACTATCATAATCAAATCATTATGTATTTGACAGTTCTATTAAATACTTGTACAACACAGTGTAAATGATCGTATGTAAACGTTCAAGTGTAAGAATGTATTATAGGCCAATGTGTAAATGTAAGACTGTATTGTATGTCAATGTGTGAGAGTAAATTATGAGTAACTTTACAGAGCCCTTATCATTGAGACCACAGGTCGCTCGGTTCTTCGTTCATTAAAATCTATCGATTATTAAGTTATGAGGGCGGAAAGAAACCCACTGTCAATGTTGTAAAACAACACCCCCTTCCTTCTCGGAATGGCGTAAATTCACAAGTAACGACAAACGCTGCGTCGTCGCTTGTCACATCGGCGAGGCGTGACTGGTCGCCTCCGGAATCGCCGTGACGGCCGAGCTGCTCTGGCGACAGTGTACACCCCGTGACGCAGAAAAATATTTTTTAGGCCGACTTGAAATGTTATGACTGGTAATCGAACGCTGGGGCACAAAGAGGTATTTTTCGATGTGATGGTACACAATACAATAGTTCCTAGCCAAACGTCGATATCATCAAAGCTCATGTTTAATAATTTCATTATCGATTTTATCGATGTAGCATTTCACTAGTGGCGCTTCAACAGCACATACTTACTCGTATTATTTCCAAGTTTGGCAATTTTCGAAAATTGAGGCCTTTCAACGAAAATAAACCTACGCCATTTTTAAGTGTCCTTTGCTATATACGCGAAAAAATTGGGTCTTCGTTTTTAGAAAAATAAATAAATTGTACTAAATTCAAGCCGACATTGCGCCAAAACTACTCCTTGAAATTATACATGACCTTATTTTAAGATATATATTTTTTGAATTAATTGAAGAAAAAGAGTCTACCTTCAATATTATACTTTTAGTATGTTAGGAAGTTACTTCCACAACACGATCACTACTATGTTCAAGCTCATTATACACACGATCGATCTGTCCTTTTTATCACCATCACCATAACCATATTTTCTCTTGAGCCGCAGGTGGATATTCAACAATCATAACTTCCGATGGTCCAATTTAAATAAAAAACTTAAAGAGGTAAAGGAGCCTGAGAGAGGGAGTCATTTTTCGCTGAAATCATTGTTAGATTCGTTGTTAACATTCTCATGTAATACTTACATATGCAGTTCAGCAGCATCCTTAACAATCACAGAAAATGAAAAGAGTGATAATGTATTTATTCATGGATTCTGCATTTATTTTTCAGCAGACAACCTGATTCCATTCGTCACAATGCACACCGCCATGCTCCTTACCTGAAACAAAGAAAACAATATGAAGAAATGATAAAATTCCAAAAATGTCACACACCTAAATTATAAAATCAGGAAAATTAAATATAATGATTCATTTTCGTAGAGATAGACGTTAAATAGCATAATCATTTTAATTAGGAAACAGCCACAAAAAATGAAGACATCACTTCATATTCGAATGGATATCTGGTTGCGAATGATCATATCAATTATTAACACGATAAACTATGAGATAATTATTTTAAATGTACATAAAATAATAATTTTATTTCCTTCAAATGAAACATATCTACAAATGTTCTAGTTCCTATTCGAAGCAAACTAGTAGAGAAGACGTAACATTTTCGATTGCTTTCATTTCGATTTGATAGATACAACACAAATTGAAACAAAAAATGAGAGTGGAAAACCACTCATATTAACAATTAAAAATTAAACATACCACGTGTATGCTCTCTTCCAGAATGTAAGTAAAGCCAGTTTGGCGAATGTACCAGATTGAAGGTATGTAAACAGCGCCAAAAATAATTGACGAATCTGGGTAAATTTCTAAAACTCTAGTAATACATCCGTTTGTTACGTCACGTCATAGACCATCCCCATCACACGGCCACTAGTAATAGTAATAACCCTATGTGTCCTACAACTCCACACACCTCAGTTCTTTCTTGCAAGAAGAAAACAGGTCCAAATTTCATATTTTGAGATATTTACCAAGTTATTCCTCAAAACTGGCGCTATCTGCTGGAATACTTCCTTTCGGAAAGCGACAAACACGAACGATATAAAGTAGGAAAAAAATCATAAATCCTTCACTATGCACATCTACACTATTCAGTTTTTGGTGCCTCCTGAAAAATCTCGAATTTGGTCTAGTTTGGTTCTTGTAAAAAAACACTTAACTTGTATATTAGCAGTTGACTCCCAGTAGTCAGTACTCTCTCCGCAGTAGGAGCGTTCACAGTCGACATTAGTAACGCTTATTTGTAGATCGTGTGTAATTTTCTTGTTCTACAACTTTCATGAAATATGTTTTCAACATCATACCACCTATCAAGGTCAATTTTATCATGATATTTCAATGAATTCTTTGTAAATTGATTGATTGTTTAAGGCCTGATGATGGATGCACAACTCGACCTCTGGACGTTGCCACGCTGTTTCCTTTTTCAAGATACCATTGTAATGTAAAAATCATTTATGTTTTAATAAATGTATTTGTGACTGTCTATAAAAGTAATTATTGGAACTTTTATTAAGAAAAAAATGTACAGTGTTAACTTTGAGTTTGTAAATTATTTCTCTTTAAACGTCTTTCAAGGGACAAAGTTGGCAGGATATTTTATAGGTTGGACAAAGGACAAAGTTGGCATGATAATGCTATTGAGTATCTTATTGTTTGCATTGTGAATTATATAATTTCTTTTACTTGCATTTTGAAAAAGCTACTACACGATGCATATCTAGGCATTTCTAAATAACAAATTAACAATAATCATCATAATAATAACTATAATTTATCATCTCTATATTGAAAAGTACTAAGGGTTTTCGTTCAAAAATATTTCTGGGTTGTCTACTCAACCAAATTTCGTGATTTGTATTTTAACTTAGGCTTCAGATGTGTCTGCCATTTTTAACCGGTTGTGTAGTACAAAGACTAAATTTTATTAACAACTTGAAGCTAATAGAATGAACGCTATTCTGCCGTTATTTGTCATGACATAGTTTTCATGACCAACCATCCACATTGTATAGATGGAATGGAGTTAGTCTTGATCGCTTTGTTGTACGAGTGTCAATTGACCTATTAAAAGCAGTCGAGGTTCGTGAGGTTATAGTTAACGAAGCTAATACAGATAGCATTTTGAGTTCGACGAGCGAGTGCTTTGAAGTGCAAAGATTAGCGAGTGAATATGAATGTAACGTTCAGCCATCGTTGAACACTCGTGTTCCTTTACAAATATTTTTCTTAGTTTATAATTCCATAAGATGCATTTCGTTTTCAAGTTAACATGGATAGCAAAATTTCCTGCCGTACCACTACAAAGTGTGTACCTGTACATTCTTTGGTAAATATAAAACATTTCAATTACATTTTCAGAAACATATTTAACTTTGTGTTCACGAACACTACTGGTTGTATTGTTCGAGGATTTGTTTATCTCCTTCAATTCTCTGGTCTTCGAAACGTACTGAAAGACATGAAATAATATATTCGAGGATTTCGATTTTCCATACACTACCTACCTACATTAGTAGTATTTTACTTTCGTAACTTTTCACAGCTCTTCCTTTTGGGCGATGTAATCGCAAGGGTTAAAGTCGTTGTTTTTGTTATTATTATTATTACAGGCAGGTACTAGGGTTCGAGTCCCGACGGTGGCAGGATTTTCAACAATAGTCCTTAATTGTCGAATTCAACCGTTAACTGGAGGAGAATTCTAGCGGCCTGCTGCTCTGGCTGGTAGTTTTCCGTGGTTTCTCCGATCAACCCCAGGCTAATGCCGGAGAAGAACCCTACCAAACGGGCCACTGCCCGCGCGCGATCTTTCCTTCCTCTTCCTTCTCCAAGCCTCATCAATTACTTACACACACTTACACTAACATGCATTATACTACCACATACGCCGGCAGAGCAGTCGGGAGCTTAGAGTTTCTCCCGCGTGGGGCGGTGCCCCACTGGTGGGAGATACTTGGCTAGGGAAAAGTCCGCAAGCGGATGGGTAGGTCGGTGCCGGATCATGCCACCCAGCGGGAAAAATAACCGTTTCCTCAAGCGATAAAAAACACGCACTGCCCTCACGCGACTAATAACCTTAGCAGTTGTCGTGCCTGGAATCAATAAGCAATTAATTGATCACTGTTATTACTGACACATCGTTCGCTATCTTCCGAAGTGACTGACTCGCGAAGCTCCTCCCGACACCTGGCGTACGCCGTGCGCAACGGCGGCGGCGGCGGCGGGCGCTGCCACGGCTGAGCCACGCCCACGGCCGTGGAATAAGGGCTAAATTTACGACAGGCGCCGTGTCACGAGCGAGCGAGCGGACGAGTTGGAAAGTTTCCGAGCACGGCGCGCGATCTGCCGACGCTCGGCTACGGTCGCTGCCACGTCAACAAGAGCAGCCAATTCACAAAATCGCTACGTCAACAGTGCTACCAATGTTAAAATCGCATCTCACTTTCATGGACAGTTTATTCTTAAGAATCAAATGATGATAAATGTAGTACTTTTTACTACGTTTAGGAAAGTTAGGAGGCTTCTTATTTATGACCTTCCTTGTCCAGGTAGGTGACTGCTGTGGGGATTTGCCATTGACTTTCACTGTATGGATGGTGGTAGAGGTGATCATGAAAGGCCAAATTGTTCTGACAATTTTATTCGATAATAAGTTCTATGATAACACTGAAAGAAAATATTGACATGATTAAATACGTGCATCTAAATGCATTTCCGAAAATAAGAACCGAGACCATTCTTCGTTCACTCGCGAAAACTGCCGTAAAGAAGGCATTCGGGTACCAGCGCTCTAATAAATATATTAGAGCATCAATGCCGTTGTTGTCTCTTAGAGCTTCCATGTGAACGAGCTAATGAAACATAACATTGTCGTGCATGCATAATAAATATTTAGAAGCTAGTCGTACATTTTACTTAGATAGTGTATGAGCTCAGGAAGTCCTTAGGCAACATTTCGATTTCATTACTTTCGCAGAATGACCCCCATTAGTTTCAACGATCGAAAATAAATCTTCAACCTCCGTCTACATGAAAGTGTAAGTATCAAGGACTTTTAAACTCTCTTGCGATAAAAAAAAACGTAATTTTATCAAGATATGACAATACAGGGAAAATATATCACACAATAGGGAGTCTTTTCGAACAGCACTTTCGGTAAATCGGAAATGCAAGCATACCTTGGTCCAGTTGATAGCGAAGGAGTAATTAGCGAATTATATTCTGACCGAGGGCGAGTTCTGCTTATTTTTTCCACTATGTAAAGGATGATAGGTTGATCTTCAGAGGCATTAATGAAAAGCAATTAACCATAGTGAATGAGATAATGGTTCAAACGAGATATGTGGCCACATATAATATCTATACCACAATCACATCTAATATCCATACCACAATCTCATGGTTGAAAAAACACATGCCATAGCCAGGACTCTCCCCCGAAGCCTCAGCTCCATCTACTAGTACAATGCTCCAAGCTCTCTGAGAACGGCCAAGATTCAAAACCGAACGGAAACTGTATCAGTCTTACTCAACCACACTGTACATTAAATCTACATTGATTTTAATTTACGCATTAAATTTAATGTACAAGTACATTAATCACCCTGTAATGTGGAAGGTACATTAATATTAATGTACAGTCGTACGTTAAATCTACATTAAATTTAATGTAAATTCTGACCGTGCACACTACCACAAAAATCAACAAGCTCCAGGTATTACTTCTTTCTCTAGGCGTTTGTTTTAACAAAGTTTTCCCAGCAGTTTCAACTGTTTTAAGCTTTTAGTTTAAAGGTCGTAGACAAAACCGGGTTCATTAGCCGTATGCACTTGCAAATCCGTGAGTGAAGTTTCTTAGATCGGGAGGTACTCATTTCGAGTCATGACGGCTTCACATTTCGATAGCACCTAGGTAGCTGGACTGAACGACGCCAATCGCCTGTTTGAGAATCCTGTCTGTTTGAGAACCATTAGCAGGTAGTCTGTTTCTGCGGCCGTTTCTCCGTTCGTTCCTCCGGTGACGTGGAGATCGTTGACCGACTGAGTGTAGCTCAGAGCCAACATTGCCACTATCTCAGCAGCGACTTTGGCCGGGAGGTCCTGGGTTCGAGTCCCGACGGAGGCGGATTGTCGACACTGTCTAGATAGCTACGTCGAATTCAACTGCGGTCTAGAGCATGATTCTAGGGGCTGGCTGCTCCATTCGGTCGTTTTGCGATCAATACCAGTCGAATGTCGCAGCAGTACCCGAATAAGCGAACCACGGACCGCACGCGATCTTTCCTCCCCCTTCCTTTTCTTATCCTCCCCACTTTCCTCTCTCTCTGTTGGCAGACCAATCAGGAGCTTAGAGATTAGGCGGTGCCCCGCTGGCGGAGATACCTAGAGGAGGAATTTCCCTCCAGAAATCGAAGTGTAGGTCGGCGCAGGCTTTCACAATTTAGCGGGGGAGGAACACCGCCACTTTCAGTCATAAATCACCACGCTACCAGGGCTATTGACCATAGAAATTGATGTACTCGGAAGCACCACTCACTCACTCACTCATTCCCTCATTCAACCGGGACCGTTGCGAGAGTAGCGCCTTAAACATCGAGGCCCGATGCGTCGGCAATCCGGTTTCCCCATCCTGCCTCTTCTCCCGTCCTTGGGAGAAACGTCATAAACTGATCCTACATCGCCAAATCGCTTTTTCTCCGGCAGTACTGTAAGTGCTTTGCAAGTAAAGGTTGAAGCCCCATACAAAAAAGAGTCACAAACCTGTATCAGCACACTCTTATCTAACCGTATTGCCCAATAAAAACAGACAATATCCAGTTATTTCTTCTTTTTCTGAGAGTTCGTTATGACACCGATCTCTAGTAGTTTCGAGTGTTTCGTTTAAAGATCTGGGAAATCGGTCAGGTTCGCTATGTGGCGGACGAATCTTAGACGTGTGTTGCTGACTGCGCTCGATGTTTTATTGATTCAAACTTTCACATTAAGTGCTCTTCTCCAAAAAGTAATCTTATTATCCTTCGGTGATTTTCTTGTCGCTCATACTACCATACTGTCCGCTAGATTCGGTAGAGAACATGATTTTATAGGGTTGAGGGTTGGTCGTGAAGGTGAATAGTAATATTTTCGTGAAGCGTTTGATAGTTTTACAAATTTACATACGGTTTAGATGCACAACGGAGGCCTTGTAGACGCGGAATTTGGTCGGCAATATAAGCCTTTGAATTTTACAAATTTGGGGATACTGTTGGTACCTTTGAAATCGAGGATGGGCATGTGTTGCAGATAAATATTTCCTTAGACATTCTTTCTTCCCTTATCACACAGATTCTGATACATGTGTATTATACTACAGCTATTGTTTAAAAATTCAGGGGCAGTTCTCAATATTTTACGAAATACTGGTACATAAAAACAGAGCATTCCAATGATTTCGTCTTTTTCTAAAATATACAAAATAAATTTACCCAGAATAGGTCCTGCAGAAAAAATATAACATACAGAAAAAACGATTTAAATAAAGGTATTACAAAGCTAATTAAGAAGGATGTAGAAAATCTTTTGATAATCTTAATGAAACGCAAGGAAAACGCAGCCTTATCAAGATTGTAAAACTGAGTAGTCGAACAAGAAGAGAAAAATATTTTGTTCGTTCTTCATTACTACAGCCCTGAAGTTCTGGCATTAATTTTACCTAAAGTATGTGGGCAAAAGGCATTTATTTTTACTAAAATAGGCATACAAATCGCATTTATTCTGGCTAAAATATGAGTATAAGCACATAGGGAACATTGGAAAATCACCATTCAAAAGAAATAATTGTAAAAAAGATGAATAATTAAAATGATTCACATTTTGATTCTAACTCTACAATTTACATTAGCACTTACGGAAAGGAAACTATCTTTTCTTTGTAATCTTAATTGCAACAGACCTTTCGGTATGACGATTACGAATTTATTTTACCCGCGACGCTGTCTCTATGCTATTGTGGACTCCCTTTTGAATCTTGAAATGGTATCAGCGAAAACGAATTGTAGATTTAGTCCTTCACATTTGTGTAATTGCCAGAAGAGAAGAGAACAAAAAGGAACTGAGAAGAGTACGTTATGTACTCGTACAGACAGCTGTATCCTCAAAAGGGACACGAGGCCATAATCAAACATTGGATGAAATTCCTCGTGAGCTAAGTCTGGCAGCATCAATAAAAATATCAAAAATCTTCCCCAATTTCATCTTCCTTTCCCTTTTAGATTTTCAACACTGGACCCTGGAGTCTCGGCATGCACATTAAGGCACAAATACGTAGACGACCGTGCCTTCATGTTATCTCGTTTTGCAGATATATTTCCAGCTTGATAGAGATTGACGCCCGGAGGGGAAAATAGAAAAATGGGAAAATAGGAAGAAGAAAACGGCAGAAAAGGGCGCAAATAAAGCAAAATGCCAAAGATAGGCAAAATGAAAATTTACTAAAACAACTCCAATTAAGTGATTCCTATTCTTCAAAGAAAATCCTAACAATAATAAAAAGGCTTTTTGCCAAACTTCTGGGCTCTATTTATGACTAAGGACTACAATAGCAGTTTCAAGATTTCACTTTAAGGACCCGGGAAATCGGTCAAGTTCGCCGCGTGACGGACGAGGCGTGAATGTGGGTCGCGGTCGCCGGGAGGCGAAGTGGTGTGTTATCGCCTCGTGCGATAGAGCGCCACTAACGCTGAAAGCCCCGCAGCTGTCCACAGGCAACTCCCTCGCCACGGCCCCGCCCACGAGATAGCAAGTCAGCTGCGGCTCTCCCCGAAGACACGTTCCACTGTCATTTTCGTAACGGATATTCAAAGGTGCGCACAAGGGCCTAATTAATATCGGGACACTCAAGTACATCAGCACGCAGGTAGGCAGGTAGAAAAATCAGGGCGGCGATATTTAAAGTAAGACTAAACTGGAGGATTCACTACTAATACTGAAATATTGAACATAAGTAACACAAATGAACATGGCAATAAAGAATTATCTTAGTAATTTACAAAATCAATATATCAAACATGTCTACACATTTAAGCCAATAGAATGTTGTTAACACTATTATTAGGAGCCCCAAGGACGCGCTTCGCCTGCTTACGCTTTCAACCACCCTCGATGGGCATGCAAAATGGTTGCGCGCGAGTGTTAAGCGGGGAAGTTTTTTTCTTTCATTCCTTCAATATTCCTACAGCTGTGTAAACCATCATTTATTTTGTTGTTCTTGACAACACGATTAACGAAATTCTCCGGCGAATTAAAAGAAACTTACAAGCGAATTTTATTTCATTGCTAAAACAATTTATGTTCGTAGTAAGAGGTCGATTTCTTTGGGGTCCCCTTGAGAACCACTTCATTAAAACAATACAAGGCTCCCTTTTAGAATTACCTTTTGTAAATATTAGTTTGACACATATGCTTTCGGACGTAGTCATTCGGAAATATTAGTTTGGAAACAATACTTTGGGAATACTCTTTTGCTAACCTTTTTTATGGACACACAGTCATACCTGTTACTGGTCACACCCGTTTTGGAACAGTTGTTTTTTTTAACAAATGCGTGTTTTTTTTTCTTCAGAGAGATCAGGGCGTAGATCAATTCAGCTAACACAGTAAAGTTCTCAAAATTACTCGAAAACATTGTCGTTTTGCCGCTGATTTGTTGCCAACAGAAATAAAATTTGTCGCATTGTACCAGAAATGCGAAAGTTTGGTAATTTGTTGCGCGCAGGTAGCACCGCTGATAGAGATACCTGGAGGAGGAAATATCCCATAAACCAACATGTAGGTCGACACCAGATTTCGGCATCCAGCGAGAAAGGAAACCCTGCCACATCCCGGGATAAAATATTCACCACACTAACGGAACTATTGACAATAACAATTGACGTAGCCAGAAATATCATTCTATCAATCAATCGTCTCACTTGAAGGACGTAACTGTGCCTACTTCGTGGCCTTGCAGAACAGGAGTCCGAAAGAACAGCAAACGCCCCCACACAAACGGCGCGGCGCTGGGATTTTCGCGCAGGCGGCAGGCGGAGAGGTGCCGCGGGGCAGCTGGTCGCGCAGCGCCGCCAGCTTGTTACTTTGGGGCGACACTCAAGACGCTTCACAGGGACGTCACTTGGAGGAGACAGAACGTCCCGCGCGCTTTAGTCATCGGGGCTTCACCCACCGCCACATTCACCACACAAACATACAAACATCGCTAATGAAATTTCTCCTTGGATTGACATAAATTAGAGACATAACTTATGGTTGTATTTGTGATTGTCCCTTCACCCCTCATCCATCACCTCAATTCGTAATTCAAGACTTAACCCCGGTCTTAGTAAGGGAAAAGCTGATCTCCATAATAACACACGCTAACCTCTCACCAGGATAGAATACGAGTTGGCCTCGGAAGAGAACGTATAGCGTGGTCAGTAATGGCGTATACGCAAATAATAATAATAATAATAATAATAATAATAATAATAATAATAATAATAATAATAATAATAATAATAATAATAATAATAACAATATTAGGCAACGTACACATTATGGGAGGTACAGCTTGAAAGAGGGAAACGTGTGTAGGAATCTTTAACTTCCAGGTTTCACAATTCGAGTAATTAAAAATATATTAGTGTACTCTTAATATACTCCAACATTCTCTATGTTCTTAAGTTATAAATGTTTCAAAGCACACGATTCGAAGGATTTGTTAGGATTCGAATAAAAAAAACTTAACTAAATGCACGTCGTGATCATGGAATTTTTTTACTTCTCCGAATGCCAATAAGAATTTATTTTTATTACTTTTATTGTATCGTGAGAACCATTTGTATTTCAAAATAGTTTAAACAGATATATCTTTTTTGAGGTCGCCTTTCAACAACTCGGTTATACAGCGACCAATGTGATATTTTAACTGTAGGGATAACACGCAAGGAAACACAAATACACACTACATCCATGCCCACAGCGGGATTAGAACCCGCGACCCTTCGAGCTAAGTCAGGTACGACCCTTCAGCCTTAGCGACTCCGGGATGGCATTAATAGATAGTTATTTGTGGTAAGAGCATGGAACACGTTCTTATAGGTTTATTCTGTAACAATATCCTCAAAATTGTTCGACATTAATCCGTGTTCCGTCGTGCGGGAGAGTAATGCGGATTGCATACTTCTGAATGGAAGGAAACCACATGCGCAGATGACAGTAATTGAGGTTCCCATCACGGCTCAATTATGCGTCCAATCGGGTGGAGGGGTGTGAACAGATAAACCTTCGAAATTTGAATGCCAACTAGCCTGATAATCAATGGTGCATGGAAGCTGCCAGGTAGTTCTATTGAAACCTGGTCACAAGATACCACTCCTACCAAGATATAGCAAATGTAAGGCTTTCTAATCTTCTTAGAATTGAAGTTTTTTAAAATCAACCATAGCCAAAAAACACAATTTTTCATAAGAGCGAAATAGCGTTCCATGACAAAATTGGTAGACATATGATGCATGAAAATTGTTGAGCACTTTCTCAAGCTATTGTAAATACTGATGAAGAGATTCCGTAAAATATGAAGTTTGAAACACCAAAATAAGTACATAAATATGTAATGAGAACAGTAAGAATATGTAAAATCAGATATAATATGTAATATTAAAATGCACTAATGATAAAACACATTTACATAAAACAAAAATGCAATCGTAAAAAAAATCCTAAACAAACTTAAAAAAATAACACAAACGTTTTAAAAATAATTTGGATAGCACAATTTTATGCAAACTGCACCAGACAACTTTCCCGTCAGTAATAAAAGCTTCATCAATTGCTATGCAGGACCGTAGTTTAGCAGCCAGACTAAACGCAATAGAACTGACGATATCTACGGCCATGGCCACGGCCGTGGTTTGCTGCAGCAAAAAAACATTGCAATGCGCAGCATCCAAGTGCGGCCACACGACCGCCGATGTTTCTCGGAAATTGGGTTTTAAAATCACGAAACCCGCCCTCAGTGACACTTTTCACACGTAAAGGTGGAAATGATCTCAGTCACCGACCCGCACTTCCCGCCATTGAGATAACTTAAGCAGGCTCGCCGGGCTGTGAGAATATGCGACCGAGTCTTCACGTACCTCGGGTTGACAGCATTCACTAATATACGTTAGAAAAAAATTCTGATTTTTTAATAAAAATATTTTTCATTAAGCAACGAAATAAAATTGAAGAAAACTGATAGAACTAATAAAATATTTTGTGAAAATAGCAAATTATGTAAAATATGTAACATAGTACTAAATATGTAACAAAAAAATTGATATTGCGTTAGAACGGTGACGATTTGCCAAGATTACAGTTCTGAGAACCCTAAGTAAAAAGACAAAAAATATGTAATTACATAAAATTCTGGTCTCTACTGATTAACGCTTGAGTGTAGTTTGAAGCTTGAAATATATTGTGTAAATTATGGGATGAAGTGTGTGTGTGTGTGTGTGTGTGTGTGTGTGTGTGTGTGTGTGTGTGTGTGTGTGTGTGTGTGTGTGTGTGTGTGTGTGGACTACGGTGGTTTTGATCAAAAATTGATATCAAAATTATTTGGGGCAGTAATATTACAATATATGAAGGGATAATGCAAGAACTTATTGCACTCAATGAATTTGGAATATTATTGACCAACTTATTGTTCTTCTCCATTTGACCGCCCTGTTATCATCATTATCAGCGTTTTAATGTTCAACATTAACATTAACACTAATGACACAAATTTAGATACAAATCTCTGTTGGCAGGTGACCGTAAATATATAGACGACTGAAGAGTCCTTTGTGACTAAAATGTGATTCTCTTTTAATTTTCTTTGCTTTTACTACATCCTATTTTCTCTCTTTCTTTGGTTTACATGTCTTCTGTTCTTTCTACACTTGACGTAGAATCCATTTCTGAGTCGTCACTTTCTCCCTTGCTTGCTCAGATTCACAACACAAAGGACGTATATGCCACAAGAACAGGTTATACACTATCACCAAACTTCCAAGACAAAACTACTGGATATGCAGAGTAATCACATTCGCAAAACAAACATTATCACATGTTGAAGAATAAGATAAGCTATGATCGAGAAATAATCACGGAAAAACTTACATTTAAAGGATTGTGGTTATTTTACCACAAAAGACTCTGGACTATGGTTCTTTTATCAAAATCACTCAAACTTTCGGAGCTAATAACTAGACCTCGGAATGTTAGGCAAAGAAAGTGATGATTCAGGCACTTAAAGTAGGTAAAAAAATTATGCAATTAGGTACTATTAGGCATGAAAGTGACGTTTTAGGAACTTACATTTCAAAATAATTAAAGCAGGCGTTTAAAAACCATAAGTAATGAAAAGTTATGTTTCTGATAACTAAAACTGATCATAAAATGATTAATTTAAGAATTTTTATTATTCATGAAAGTAAAGTAGTTTTACATTTTTGAGGGTGTCATAATTAAGCAGCACAATATATAATCAAGATTCGAAACGAACCACCCACTCACATTCACCACCACCCCAACGCACACACACGCAGACAGAAGAAAACTCGAAGTGATCCTTTTACTTCCTAGGACCTAGGTGTTCACGACTTGGGCCTATTTTGTAAGATTCGCTTTTCCGACAGTACACATTTGTCCTACCTGTCTGTCCTCGTCTGGATTGTGTGGAACACGCGCTGTGGCGGTAAGCGTCAATCTGCCAATTGCACAGCTGCACAGGGAATGGGTGCAATTGCCTAAGAAGTGCTGCTGATCGGAGGAGAGCGAGAAACATCCTTTTATATTGACTTGCAGAGCTCCTTATTTTCGGCGCTTTGGGTGACAAAGGGTGTAGTCGATGGCGTATTTGCCGATCAGGGAATATTCACGTTTGGGAAAATTCGGGAAAGTATTTGCGTCTTGGTATTTTTTAAATTTGTGAAAAGTTAAAAAAAACAATAATTAATACAAGATATATTTATTCTATTTAATTTTGAAATATATTATAAATACTTAACAGAAATGCAAGTTACTTTTATCTATGCAACGTATGTCCCTTGAATGCCACGTTTCATCTTTAATTTTCCCTTAGTTATACGAACTTATCGTCGTATTTCGCCATTATATTTTAATTTATTTAACATAAATATCTTTGAGATATTAAGGCTCCTGTCAATATACATAATTACATAAAGATAACCACATCTTTGCAACACTGTCAAAATAACTTCCTTGTTCGCGAGAAAAGGATGTAAGATAAAGCAACAACTTCCTCCACATTGATATGTTAGGTTAGGCAAAAAGGAAGTAGTGTAAACAAACGATAAGGGTCGAGACATCTCCGGCTAACACTTGTTTGTAGGCTAATCTGCAAAACTCATCGCGCAGCAGATAGACAACACTTCGCAATATGAAAAATAATACGAATGATTGCGAATCATATCGTAATAGATCATATGATCGAATGTAAATAAGAAAATTTATTAGATTTACACAACAAGTTATAAGTCGCATCTTAAGTTTATAATTATGACTTTAGTTAGAAAAAAACAAACAAACAACGTAATATAGTAAGGATCGTAACTAATAATTTTATGACTGATCGTATTGATGTACGTATGCACGCTGGATCAAGCGTTCCAGATTTCCACCAGAATAGAGGTATCGTATCGTTCGTGGGTAGCAAAAGTGGCACAACTCAAAAAAATCAGGTGTTGAGATGAACGAATTTGAAGTTGTCACCTTGTATTGAAATGCATTCTTGTGTTCACACTCCTGCCATTTGTGGGAGGAATACTGTATTGTAAGGCATGCTGCTGTTGCTGCTAGAAGGTAGACCAATCTGCAATTCTGGAGAGTACATTACCTCAAAATTCCTATTTTTAGGTGCTACTATTAAAGCGATTTGATTGTCACGGAAGATTGCCTAGTAAAAAGCAAACTTTATGATGTAATTGAAGCCATGCTCAATCTAGCATATAATGCAGGTGGAGTGAATGAAATGAGGTATTCTGTTATAAGTTCATAGGAATTAACAAACAAATAAGATAAGTTGAAATGAAGACACCATAGAAGCAGGTGAAATGAGCGCAAAGGATAAAATAATCTACACGCAGAAAGGACTTTACTGTGATCAGTGAAGTACGCATCAGAAATATTAGACAAAAGTCCGTATAGAACGGGAAGTAGAAAGGAAACAGTCTGTGATCAAAATAGAAATACGTTGACAGTGAAGATTTTAATATGACTGAATCAATTAATTTGGAGACATTTATTTATTTATTTATTGGGCTGGAGTAGCTACAAAAATAACTAATATACGACGATAAAGTACATAAATATTTCCATTTTGGATAGAAGTATGAGGTCTTGATAAAATGTAGTACAAAGACTGCGAATGGTCAAGTAATCTATGGATCCTTGTACGCTGCAATTCTTAAATTTCGGAAGGCAACTTTCCACCACCAGCGTCTGCTCAAATGTTAAAATCTGTCGTAGCACTGAAGTTGAGGTATTGTGCACGATGAAATAGATCAACAATTTTCACTGCGCTCATGTAATAATGAAGTGTATCAAACGAAAGGTGGTTAAGCAGCACAAAGATATGAAGTTTAAGAATTCCGTTTTGTTACAGAATATTAAAATGCAACTGTGCAGTTGCAATTAAACAACAAACTTCGAAACAATAGATAATTGTTATTTCTTTTAGGTCTTGGAAGAATACCATAAAATTAAATATTAATGTGCTATCTAACTATATTAAAACATGAATGCGGGAGTATGTAACACCACATCATTTCACTAAACAGCACATCATCTTTCACAATCTGTTTTCCAAACCTCACCACTCAATTCCAAAACATCCTTTCGGTAAAAGCACGATGTTAATGAGTGCTTATAACAAAATATTAACAAATGCTATGTTAATAATAATAATAATAATAATAATAATAATAATAATAATAATAATGACAGTCGTAACAAGATAATGAATTATTTTCCTTATCAGATATTTACTATACGAAGACAACGAGTTAACAAAACATGTAACTTAATCAGTACTTAGTTTTTAAATTTTTGTACCTCAAGAGGAAAGGCTACGTAGGTAAATTATTTCAGTCCCCTATCGTCCGATTTGCAAAAGACGGCATGAATTTAATGACGGCTGAAGCATAATAGTGGACGAAATGATCCTCTCAGGGGATTCCCATACTGCACAAGGAAGATACGAAATCGTCATCGCATAGGAAACAGCTGCGACGTTTTCGCTAACTGCCTGTACATTATCAGAGAAAGTGTCCAGGCTGGTAGGCCATGGTGCCGTAGGCGTTGAAGGAAGAAACGTTTCGTCTACATCTGGGGTGGACATCTAGTGGCGACAGGATCTCCATCGCAGTATCCGGAGCGTCGGATGGCTGGCGACTACACACTGCACGAAACGTTTTCCCCTTCACCGCCACCTGGACCACGGCCTACCAGCCCGGACACTTTCCCTGATTTGACTCCGGCCGTGAAAGCCTACGATGCCTGCACATTGTTCGACGAACTTCACCTGCCACAGGGCAGAATAACTTTTCAATCATTGTAACTCTAGATTTAACTGGTCAAATAACTTGCTTCTAATAATCATTTTCGAATAAAAAGATAAATTTTATCGAATATAAACCGCATACCGGATATGGCATTCCAATACCCATGTATTGGCATACCTATTCTGAAAATATCTCTTACTACGGAGGCACGCGCGTCGACTTGTAACTCACCGTAACTCACGAAGAGGAAACGGGGCGCACGCAAGGTTGCCACGCGAGTATCACAGATCGCGTGACAAAAGCTCCAGGGAGACTGGCGCAGAGAAATTCCGTATCCGCTAAAAGATGGGCGTAACAGATTCGCATAATTGAAGTGCTTATCGAATTATGACATCAATGATATTATCTTTATACAAAGAGCCCTTTTTAGTGACAAACTGCGTCAATTCCACTACTACACGGTATGAAAGACGAATGGTGCAACGCGATCGCCTTCATTATTGTATTTTAATGGATTAAACAGGAAATAATATAATCACCTTAAATAATTTAAAGGTACGTTCAGAAGCATTTTAGAAGAAAATATATTCTTTATGAAAGCAGAACGTCTTCCCTCCATTAACAAAGAAGTAAACTTCTCCAACCAGGAGAAGATACCAATACTGTCAAATAAAGAGCTAACATGATTGTTCCTTTCAAAAAAAATCATTTTAGAATAATTGTGAATTATCTCGTTTCATTTATATATTTACTAGCTGATCCGGCGAACTCTGTTCCGCCTTAACAACTGGTCCCATCTTTTTCTCGCGTCGCACTCACTGTGAGAAACTGTACTATCCTTGTTGCACTGCGTACGTGCAAAAACGTGCGTTCTCACACAGGAACGCTGTCGAACGGGATAAACAGTATCCTATGTCCGTCTCCTGGCTCTAAGCTTCCTGCTCACCAAATCGGTACAGCCGTTCTTGAGTTATAAATAGTGTAACTAACACGACTATATATAGACATAACGGCGAACGAAAGGCGGCTATCATTATCGCCTTCTGTTATCAGTGCGGCGTTACAACAATGGGTTACAACAGGCAACAATGACCGCTAACATGCGAAATCACGCGAAACGTGCGAAAACGTGCAAAAACGTGCGTTCTCACACAGGAACGCTGTCGAAAGGGATAAACAGTATCCTATGTCCGTCTCCTGGCTCTAAGCTTCCTGCTCACCAATTTTCAGCCAAATCGGTACAGCCGTTCTTGAGTTATAAATAGTGTAACTAACACGACTTTCTTTTATATATATAGAAGATTTGGTTCAGGAAACTCAAGTGCATGCCATTGAAGCCCAAGTGTGTTCATCCAATGAGTAGATTATAGCAATATTTTGGTGACTTGAGTTATAACAAAGAAATTATAGAGCGAGAAGGCAAGTGAAACGGGAGGAGCATGGGGATGCGAGCGAGCTCTTAAAGTGTTTTCCATTCGCCGCACTGGTGCGCACCGAGGGCAACTTTCGTGTTCCATTCGACCACTAGGGCGCACCAGTGCAAAGAAGCGCATGTTCCATTCGCACAATCGCACGGAACCAGGGCGCACTCGGGGCGCCCTAAACTGCACTGACGATCGCGTCAGCGCAGTCCAGTGCACCGGGCCATTGTGAGGTTAGGCACGGAAGTTATCCATGCTGATTTAGATTCGTGATGAAATTATGAAGGCAATTAAGGATTTTCTGTCACGCAGGGACACTTCGAATGATGGAGTATATTATGTTTTGCAAGAAATGTCTTAAAATAATTTTTGTGATTTACACGAAGTTCGGAAAATCAGATTGTGTTTCCCGAAAATTTAACCTTGAATAACTTCATGTTAACAAATTCAGTGCTATTTAGAAACGTCTATTTAGGCTATTTAGAAAAGTGTTTTAGGTACGTCTCAATTTCGAAACGCTAATAAAGTGAAAATAAAAATAGTGACCCTTACAAAATCATTTAAATATATATATATATATATATATGTCCAAGAAATGTTTCTCGGACGCCCATACATATACCAGCGGAAATGTTCATGTTAATATTTTTATTGTTTTCAGTAATCGAACAATTCTACAGAAGCCTTTCGGTTCAAAATCTTGTGTTCTATATCGATCAGTGGCAAATCTCGAAAAATTAAATTTCCACTCATACGCATTTGAAGGTTTCGTAGTTTTTAAATAAAGAAATCACACGTTAATAGTTTATGAATTAAGAAGTAAGAATTACCAAAACACTTCATAAAAACTATAACTGCGATCATAATTCAAAATTATTATTTTTCGAGTTCCATCAGTGTAACTGACCAAGAACAGCTGTGTATAATTTCAGTGCGTTGCGCACAAGCCCTGACTCAGTTCCGGAATCCGTTTCATTCGTGGCTGCCCTTCACGCTTGTAGGGCAGCACTGTTGCGGAGCGATGACGTTTTTGCCCCGTACTAGGGTGGGTTTCATTGCAACGAATGGAAAACGCTAATAGTTAACGCATCAGTTGAGAAAACATTAGATTTATAATCAGAAGTGCATAAATGTTAGACGTGAAGTAGCAAAATACTAAATACATTAGAACTTCACGGTGTTCGTTTTAAAGTACCTTCCACATTGGCTTCCGTGACATCCGTGGAACTTCACGGTGTTCACGATTTCCAGTCAAAAAGACAGCTCTTTCGCGATAACTGGTAATGAACGACAATGGGTCTCCTTCGCTTTTCTTCTCCTGATGTAAAAAATACAGGCAGGTTATTGCACAATTACTGATTTAAAGCAAAGTGCACAATCACTGATTTAACTGTAAACATTATATTTAATGTAATGTGTACATTCAAAATATGTGTTTCTTGTGTGCAAAATTTGCACACAAACTTCCCAATATTTAATATCGGGAAATAGGGGCAAAGGTCTATTTAGATGCAGTGGGGTGATTTAGATGCACGGCAAGTTTCTGAAATGCTTTTTATTGGGTTATATAACATTTTATTTGTAAAAAATGAAAGCTCTCAATGCGCTTTGTCTGTAGGTGTATCACCTAAAAATTCGATCTTTAGTGATGGACTTTCTTAATATATAATTCTAAAGACACTGAAAAGCTAAAAAAATAAATATTCTGTGATCACTTAACTCTTGCCCAGGTGTGAAAACAAACCAGCCGGAAACATTGGAGACACGTCGCATAAAAATAATTGCTTTTAATTTCAAGGACGCCACGTGCACAATAATCTGATCCATTCATAGTCATTGATAAAATATAGTACTTGTGAGTACTTGGTTCCACATTAATACTTGAGCCAGAGATTGCATCTTCACTGCGTTTATGAGGTCATCCGACAGTGCTTATCTCTGGCCTGATAGAGCACAAGCAATGCCGACGAACACGAATTTCGGACCACGTGTTGAGGCCTGTGCGGTGTTATCGCATAATAATACAAGCGGCATTACAGGGAGGCGTGGCATGAAGCGGAAAATTTGCCACTTTGAGAACAAGCTCGTATAATAGCTGGAGCGGCCACGTAGGGGTGCGGGTGAGGTCGGCGTCGACCCAAGTTTTAAATAAGTGACTATAACCCTGCCACATTAGAAACTGGAACATACAATCTCAGACTAAGAAGTTTGACAAGTCGCTGGTACATACGCTATCGGCGGAAAATACGGTTTATTTTCTAATTTATTTGACCGGAATGCTTCTTCAGAAATTATTGTAAAATAATTTACCATTGTTAAGATCATCGAAATAGGCACAACAATAGACGAAAACTAATAGTTTTATTATTGAGAAATTGAAATGTAAAAGAAGAGAGGAAATATGAAAGTGAAATTAAAGGATTATTAAAAAGTAATCAGGCCAAGAACCTTACAGGCCACGATCAATTAAGGGGATTGTAAAATGAAATTATGTTCCGTAACGTTTTTTAGGCAAAACCTTAGCCATACCATCTTCAGTCACTTAAGGTACAATTTATGTCCACTTCCAGGTATGCCAGTTAGAGTATTTCCAACAGAGTACTAAGACCCGATCTACACGCTTCCTTTTGACGAACGATTTCGGACAGGAAGCGGTAGCTCAGTGCATCAACTGATGTCACTGCAGCACCTCTGACCGGGAGGTCGTAGGTTCGAGTCCTGACGGCGGCAGAATTTTTGACACTAGCTTTTCAGCTAGGTTGAATTCAGTCGCTGTCTGGAGGAGAATTCTAGAGGCCGGCTGCTCTGATCGGTAGTTTTCCGTGGTTTCTCCGATCAACACCAGGCGAATGCCGGAGCAGTACAAACGGGCCACGGGCGGCGCGCCTCTTCCTTGTCCTATCCTCTCCCCTTACACTCACACACACTTACACTAACATGCACTACACTACCACATATTCCGGGAGACCGGTCGGGAGCTTAGAGCTTGTCCCGGCTGAGGCGGTGCCCCGCTGGTGGGAGAGTCCTGGTTAGGGGGAAACCCCACTTGCCGACGGTAGGTCGGCGCCGCATCCAGCGGGGGAAGTTCACAGCCATCTCCCGAGAAAATAACATGCACTACTCTTACGGGACTAATGACCAAATCAGATGACGCGCCCGGAAACACGAAAAAATCAATCAATCAATGAACGATTTCGGAGAGTTAGCGAACGCACGTGTGCGCATAGCGGCTTCTGGGGCAGCAGAGCTTCATTACGCATGCGCGCGTTCGTTGAAACACCGAAATCGTTCGTCAAAAGGAAGCGTGTAGGTCGGGTCTAAGTGAGCTCTCCAATTCTGACAGTTGGTTCATTCCTGAGAATCTATAATTTGGTCTCTGACCTGTTCCTTCAACAACGAGTTAAAAAATGAATGAATACAAGAGTAAAACAGGCAAATGAGTTTCAATGCTTTCTTATAACGTTGCTAAGAACCTTTACGTCATGCCTTGCTCCCAGCTTGTAAATCAGCGCTTATCAGTACCGGAAAAGGCGAGACAGCTGCCTCGTGCATCCAATGTTTATGACACATTTGAACGAGACAATTTCGCTTCGAACGGATCATGGAATGAAAACCACGTCGAAGTTGTCATGCCATGTCAGCTGCAGTCATCGACCCTCTGGATCGGCATCGATAGATCTAATAATGCATTTCAAATTCACTTCTTTATTGGAATTTCACCTCATCCACATCCACGAAAATTAACATTTAAGTAATTACAATATGTGATTTTTCTTCTGAAATGTTGTTTATATTTGTAAAATAAAAGTTACAACACGACACGAATAATAAAACATACCCATAAAACATTTTTTGAAATCTTTTATATTATGCTTTGTCTAATTGTTATCTAGCAAAGTCTTTATGTGCCATTATTTGTGTTTTGAATATGTTGTATACACTGTAGAAAAAATGTCCGGGGATCAATGAAGCAAACCATTATTTTAAAAGAGGTCGACACATGAAAAAATTAGGGAGCCTTAGATCTTGGGAATCTCTTTTTAGTCACTTTTGTGAAAATGTTTGAAGCTGCAAAAGTTCTGCGATGATAACTTTGTTCTCTTCCAATATGAGTGAAAACAAATAAAAATGCTTGGATCCTACCTCCGGCAACGTTTTAGCATCAACATTCGAAACAATTGATGGAAAAGATGAAAAGGATTCATGGGATATTGGGATAAGTGAGAAATGTATCTCTACAGTTGGTACTCATTTCGAAGAAGACAATTCATTGTTAATTATACAAAATACATAACTGCTAAGATAATTACATATTTGAAATGAATAATTGATCTACAAAAATTTGAATTTATTATACATGAACGGTGAAACACTTCAAACTAGCAGGTGCAATAAACAAGGAAATTGTATGAGATATATTCAAGAAGTTAGCTTCATGGAGTACGATCGCAGATGTCATTCTAAGCTAATTAACAACATGGCTACTGCAACTGTGCCGTCGACGCCAAAATCTCGGCTTTTTACGCATATGTTATCCCCAATCAACGTCCATTTAGCATGCGCATTTTATAAATCACTAAGAGACTCTTATCTAACGTTAATGTAAACAGAAGTTATCAAAACACTGGTTTTATGTGGCTGTGATAAAAAACACACTATGTGTCGTTATAGTTATGGGTCGAAAATATGTCCGGGTGCCGTAACTACGCTATAAGATTCTCTTTCACATTCTACACATGGAAAATCAAAATTGCGCGGTTCACGAAACTGGGAAAATGCTAGCCAACACACATTTATCCCTTGCGTAATAGAAAAATGTACATTCATTTCATTGTTCCCAAGAGTAACGAGATTTGCAGTTTCATTTTCATTTTATTCGAATCGAATTCTTACTCCCGGCCGTCAGACCGGATGATGAAGAGAAAATCATTGAAATCTACTCATGTTTCAGTTGAATATATAAGGGTAAGTGGAAGGCAGACCTCTCCAGCTGATGAGAATGTACAAACTAACCGTACCCTAACAAGAGCATCTCTCCGTTTCTCGCGAGCGATATCAAGTTCGTCGAACGCAGAAGGCGGCCGGCGACCTTGAGGAAGGCCGCGCGCGCCGAACGTGCACTCCTCCTCCTCCACCCGCGTACGTAAGCGGCCAGCGCAGCGCCAGCCCGCCCCGCCCCGCCCCGCCCCGCCCCGCCCCGCCCACGCGGCGCCTGCCTCCGCCCGTCACGCGCTCGCCGCACAGGTGCCAGGCGGCCCCGGGCGGCTGCTGCTGCTGCTGTTGCCTGAGCTGAGGGGCATGGTGGAGAGAGAGGGTGAGGTGAGGTGAGATGAGAGACTTGGTAGCGGAAGT